>JBCEWB010652329.1:1745-17588 GCA_039654565.1 Peronia peronii
GTGACCCCGAAATACCTCAAGTTGGGGGTTTTCTCCCCCCCCCCCCCCCCTCCACCAGTGAAAGCTATTTTGAGAGTGAATGAGTGGTAAATGCATTAAACGCGATTGCCCATCAGGTGAGCTTTGTATTTAAACTGACATTCGTTATTTCCAAGTAAGTCGCGAACTCAGTTCTTTGTTGCTGTATCTCCACTTTTGGGCTATTGGAGATATACATGTCATATGAAGGAGGCATAGTAAATCTACCATATAATGTAATTATTTCACCCATTACTTGCCCAAACAGGTAGATTTTGAAAATCATTTTGTCCTATCTCCTATGTGCAAAAACAGTTTCTAAACATAAAACACACATTTCTCAAAATGCAGGAAATGGAGATAGAGCAACAGAGAACTGAGCCGCTGAGCTCACGAAGTGTCAAATTTTTGGAAAGGAGGTTGATGCAGTAGTTCAAGGTCAGTCACCTGACCGCGGGAATTTTGCTCACACGCTGATTTGTATACAGAATCTGTGTATGGCAGGCAGCTTTTGACGAATGATGAACATTCAGACATGTCTTTACCATATAAACAAATCCATGTGTGAGCGATGATCTCTCGACTATGTCGTGACCAATCTCCAAATATCCCATTCATGAGGGGGCCAAAAGCAAACCTTCAGAACAGATTCTACCTGCAGTTAGCGCATTGTTATGTCTTGCAGTGTGGGGGTTGACCACTAGGTGAGTGGGAACATAGGACGAGGACAAATAAGCGTCACGATAAATAATATAAACTGTCTATATCCATTTTGTTGTGAGCTAGCAAGAGGTAATATAAAGCTGTGCTATCTATAAAGCACGAGAGACAAAGAAGCCTGGGAAAGGCAAAGAATAGTGCAAAGCCTCGAGGCTCAGAGCAGACAGAAGTCAGAGCTTAAGAGAAACATCGCTATCGATTGATCTGAAGGACAAATGCTCACCTGGAACGTTATCTTTGGGTGACATTTTGTGTGTGGGGGATGCTTAATTGGGTGGATGAATGGATGGGGTGGACAGATGGATGTATGGCCGGACGAATGGATGGATGGATGGATGGATGGATGGATGGATGGATGGATGGATGGATGGACGAATGAATGGACGGATGGATGGATGGATGGATGGATGGATAGATGGATGGATAGACGGATGGATGGATGGATGGATGGATGGATGGATAGACGGACGGATGGATGGATGGATGGATGGATAGGTGGATGGATGGTATATTGTTAGATAAATGGATGTTTGGATATATGAATAACAGACGTATAAACGGAAAACCGTAATTTGTTTTTAAAAAATAATAATGATAGCCAGTGTGAGATGGAAACAACCAGAGCAAACGATGCAGACCATAAAAATTCAGGATCAAAGAGAAAGATTCTTTCTGGCAAACTATCAGCGTCAGTGCCTGCGGATGGGACAAGCACAGAAAGTGGCTTGAACAATCACATTATGCTGCACTATATTTCCGCTATCCAGAGTTTTAGAACAACATAGCTCATGATATATAAAACAAGAGACAAACATTGTTGAATTACTTTCTCAGACGGAGAGGGTTCTGCCCTATCTGAGGCCTATCATTTGAAACTATACTGAAAACACCAAGCAGTAGTTCATATTCGACTAAGCACAGACCTGAAAATCTCCTGCAGAGTGTTTGCACCCCCTGCTAAAAATAGAACACTCACTTATATGTGTTACGCTCCACCACGAAATCCCACAACAATAGTAGAACAGAAGATTTCGGGAAAAACCAGACGCCGGAAGTAAGTCAGGCGTTTTCCTATGTCATCCAATCATTAATATTATTCACTACTACTACTGTTTGAAGGGCATCTAGTTTCAATAGGCTCACAGCGACGAGTTTTAGTCGTACATTTCCTACCCACCGTAACAGAGTCAAACCGAAAAGTGAGACAAGCCTGAATGTGAACAGTGTGGAGTGTTTGTACCCCTGCTAAAAACAGACGCAGGAATTTCCGGCCTTTCGCTTGGAATAAATCTACTGAATGTGAACTTCCCATGCCAGCTTGAGCGTATGATTCTGTACATATCTAATATCTATATTCCCCACACACTTGTGCATAGAACCGACTGTCAGGTTAACAACTTAATATGAAGAATGGGCAGCATTTAACTCTGGAAGTTTCAAACTGCACAGGTCTATCTCCTTTCTCTAATCTAGTGCAAATGCGAGAAATTTGCCATAAGAAAAAAAGAACAGGCTACATTCAAACAAATTAGGTACAGACAATGTACGACTTCATCTAAGAGAAGCATAAAATACAAACATATTTGTATTATTTTATGTATTTCATTTTTTTTTTAAGTGAAAGGGGAAAAAAATGGCGTACACTACACCAGTAGTCTGAGGCTAACAATCCATTCCGTAGGCGCTGTCTCAGGAGGCCACCCAGGTTTTCACTGTGAGACTGAAGAATTCTGTGCCTAGCTGAAGTCTACAGCTCATATAAGTCAAGTCAATGACTTCAGCACAACAAGGGCAACAGGTCCTGGCCGCGACACAGTTCAAACATAAGGCACAACTGGACTGACTCAGCTGCTGGCTATATTGTTTATTTTCCTTCTGCACTGTAAGTAAACTACTCGCGATTACGTGTAATCATCCTCACGTTAAAACCACAAAAATAAGAGACTAAGTAAGAGAGCAACAATGCAGGTATTGATACTGCGCTATCCAATCTCGACTAACGTGGTTCTTCATATGACTTCTCGCAAATTATCCTATCAGTCTGTCCTATTTTTTCACACTGTTCAGTTAAATGAAAAACAGTGATCTTGCTATTAAAACTCAGCAAGCATCGTTCTCATGGAGTTCTCATAAATATCAGTCAGTCCTATTATTTACACAGTGACATGCCAGAAACAGTGATGTTGATAGGCTTTCAAAACTCGGCAAACATCGTTCTAATGGAGTTCTCACAAGTACCAATCAGTCCCATTCTTTCACATTATACAGTGAAATGCGAAAAACAATGATGTTTCTTTCGAAACTTGGCGAACTTGTTTTCACAGGATTTCTCGCCAGTATCAATCTGTTTTACTCTTTCACATTGTACACGAAGTAACCACCTCAGGAGGTTGAAAGGCTTAGAAGTATCGCAACATTATGCAGTGAAATGCGAAAAACAGAGACGCTATCAGAACTCGGCAAAATGTGGTTCTAACGTAAATATCAATCAGTCTTACCCTTTAATATTTCACAGGAAAATACGAAAAACAGTGATGTTGTTATCCCAACTCGGCAAACACGGTTTCAGTGGACCTTGCGCAAGTATTAATCAGTCCTACCCTTTCACATCAAACAGTGGGATACGATGAACACTGGTATTCAAACTTCAAGCTTGGCCAAGTGGTATGGGGGAAGTGGCTTCCTCATTTGTTGCTGCTTTTTCATTTTCTTCATTGTTGTTGTTGTTATTTTGCTCGCAGACCATCTGTTCTGTTTCCCAAGCCAGCCCTAGGCCTGGTGATCCTCAGTGGGTCACATGTGGGACCAGATATCACATCTAGAAATGTTAAGACAACCCGACATGGTGCACTATAAATGTCAAGTGTATGTAGCTGATACATGCTGGCTGGGACCTGGTGAGGCGTAGAACTTTGGAAAACGGATATGTACACAGTAAGAAAGAAGACTGCAAAAAGACAAGGGGGCTGGGAAAGAGAGGGAGAGAGAGAGGGGGGGATAAAGAGAGAGAGAGGGGGGGAGGCAGTTCTTTCTTCTTGTTTCAGTATCTTTTCAACTTTTGTTCAGTGAGAGCTGCTAACAATAACGGAAAAGTTATAACGAAACGATAGGTTTATTTTTAGCTTTCTTTTTAACGAATTTACCTAATGAGGAGCCACTAATATTGTATAATACTATTAGCTGTGTAATTTTATTACATGTTTTAACCAGTTATCTTTCATCTCCCCTCTCCCATACCTCCCCCCTCCCCCCGGTCCGCCCCCTTACCCATCCACCTCCCGTCCAACGATGTCCCCTCCCATACAACAGCCCAGTGATACGAAAACTCATCAACAGCTTCAACTACAACGCCCTGGATGTCAAGATGGAAAAGTGCAAGGTAAAAAATAAGCTGTTCTATTTACAGTCCATGTTCTTGTTAAGTGAACTAATGCTTAATTCATTCGTTCGGGATGTACACCTGATAAGAGACTTGGCAATGTGGTATCTGAATTTTTTTATTAGTATAATTCATTTTGTATGAAGCCTTTGACTCATAAGAAATTAGGATTATCTGAGTTTTAAATGCTCAAGTTGGTGAAAAGAATTTTTTGTGGGTAGAAATTTGGGAATTTAGAAATTTTATCGGACAGCTCCGTCTCCGCCCACTCTTCATCCGTATTTTAAAATGCCAAAGGTTCTTTAATGTGTATAGCGTATACATGGGATCTCGGAAATATACTCGTCCTCATCAGAGAAGGCTAGACGTCGAGTCTCCCCATTAAGACGTCAGGAGACCGTTGAGTCACTGAAAAGAATGCGCCGTCTAATCTTCGAATCTTTCCTTTTTTTGTGGTAAGGTTCGAATTTTAGACCGCGATGTAAGTTTTTCGCCGTGGAATAGACGATTAACTTCACGGTCACGGCGACCCCTAGCTGAGACTGCATTATGCATAAGGGCACAAAACGACCTGTCTTTTCAATCCACATGCATCGAAAGTTAATCAGTCTATCCTTTTGTCCAACTGGATATTGGTGTCACACTATTGTACTGCATAAGAGGACCACAAAGCGCATGTTCACACCACAGTGGATTTCATAATGTATAGTTTAACTCATAAACCGAGCATTGATCAACAACACCAGTGACCACTTTGAGATAACAATAGGTCAGTTCTTTTCTACTATATCGCCATCTCTGAATGGACTTGTTATGATTCTCCCTATGCTTATCTGGAGATGTGTGAATATTTCCTTGTTTAAGCAGAGGAGGAACAATGGTACGATCATTTTCATATTCTGATGAGAAGTACAAACCCCAGTCTGAGGTCAAGATGATTTTCGGCACTTGACTTACAAATAGTTGTCACTAATATTCTCATCTGTGGTGTTTTATTGTGGTTTCAACTGTTATTAAACAAAAAAAATAAATAATTTTAAAAAAAAACGGTAGAAATCAAATAGGTCTCCAAGATGTAGTCAAAAATGAGACATAGATTTGTAAGATGTTATACTTAACTACTGACAATGCAGGGATACGGATACTTGGATTCTGTGATTTCGCTATGGAATACACCGCTCTGTAGGCAATTGATACAGTCATAGGTCATTATTATGCAACTTTGTATTGTAACAGGAACTGAAAAAAAAAAGGCAGAAGAGGTCAGAAGAAAGATAGAGTAATTTACTCTCTATACATTATCCGTTCATTTAGCCGTTTTCCAACGTTCCCGATGAATATGTACTTTGACCTTATGATTGCAGGAGCTGTTTGAGTTACTAGAAGACGAGAACATGCCCCGTGGGGCTGCCCAAGCGGCCAGTTTGGCTGTAGAACTAACGGCAGGTGGACTCAAGCCAGAGCACACCAAATACGTAAGCCTAACAATCAAAGAGAGAAATATACAAAAGAACTTTGGCAAAAATGGACTCAGCGTGGTTTCGTTTGTTTCTTTAAAATTTTCTCTTCTTTTACTCTAGCTATCTCTCCATCTCATTCTGCTCAAGATCTCTCTCATTCTGTTATAATCTGACTCTTCTTAAATGTTTCATTTTCACTCTCACTCTTCTCTCTTCTTGTGTATTTCTCAGGCTGTTCTGCTTTTCATTTTTTTCTCCCCCCCCCCCCCTCCCGCCTTCACCCACTGTTACACAATCATTCTGTCTGTTTGTCTCTCACTCTCATTCTTCCCCCTCCTCTCTCTCTCTTTCCCTCTCTCTCTCCCCAGCGAGTTTTATTCGTTCCTCTTCTTCTCGTTAATCCTACTTCCTTGTCAAACCAGCTTTCTAGAGCTCCAGATTAATTTAGTAAGAAACATTAACATTTACAAAACATAAAACTGTTAATGATAATGTCATTGTTATTGATAGGAATGTTGTAATATCTATCTGTAAAACATTGCTTTAATAATGGAGTCCTTTCATGTCTTTTTTTTCTTCGCATTTTTCTTTACCCACTACAGGTTTTAAACAAGTTCAACCGGGAGAGCAAAGGCTCCATAGATTTCCTGGATTTTGTCACCTATGTGCCTCTGTTTGTGGAAATCCACAAGAGAATCATTCAGGATCCGCTCAAAGAAGATCTAGACTTATGATATCACATCAACGTGCACATACTCATCTTCATTATACATAACAACATTCAGTTTCAAACTCAGGCTTGTTGAGTTTACGCTCACATATTGATACACACTTATATACAAACAAATTTAAACACACTCCTCGTCGGAAGGATTCATGTATTTATAAATATATGTAGATTACACAGAGTTGAAAAAATCACGATCTGCTAAGTTACAAAATCACCTAAAAAGGTAATGGGTCAATGCAGCTGGCGAGAATAAAAGGTATCTACCATGTGGAATTAGTAAAAAATCAAACATACTAAGCTGCTTTTGAAGCTATATAAAATGTTAGAAGCTCACACGACCGATCTCAAAATCTGTGTTTAAAAAAGTGAGTTTATCTCAAATCTAATGAAACGATACTTTGCAACTTATGATTATCAAATCCTCATATATACAAAACCTCACATTTATACATCTCCCCGTACTTATAATTGATAACCACAAATTCATACATATGCACACATCCATTAATTATACATACGCATACATTTACATGTATACAGATCGCGATAGACAAAAACACATCCTCACCCACCCATACATACGCAAACACATGCCCGCACTTTGTGCTCATTCGCCCATGGACACAAAGACGACACACACAGATATAAACATACAACATATATAAAAAATGCCTACACTGGTAGAGATCCCGTGTTTTCAATCTCTCGTTAGAATAAACTATTTCAAGTATGATTCATAATGCGATTTTATAACTACCCCTAAATTAATCTGGGGATGAAAAAATAATTTTACACTTGTAATATTTATCTGCCTGTGATAGAATGTATATATTTTAAGTTTTATATTAAGTCTGTTTTGTATATAAATAACCTTGTATTGTGTGTTAGTTTTATTCTGATCCTATTGCATTGTATGTTTTTTTTTTCGAATAAGAATCTTTCAGAGCCCACCTTAATCATACGAAGAAATAACTTCATTTTGTCCATAAATTTCATTTTGAACCTTTTAAAATGGGAGTTTTATTATTTTTTCTGTAAGTTCTTGAGCTTACATAAAAAAATTTAATTCATTTTAGCTTGTTTGATTGTACATTGTGCATTTGATTTAGAGAAAGATGTTCCTTCCTACTCATGTATGTTCGTTGCAATACAAGACCTTCCGTCCAGAAATCAGCATTATCCATCCGGAGTTTTATAACTATCGATGACATGTTTTATTTGATAGTTTAAAAGCATTGTGCCGGTTGAAATGATCAATTTATTTTCATTACGTCTCTATTTACATTCATTTATTTATCTGTCTATCTATGCATTTATTTAAATAATGTTTATTGATTTGTTTCTATTTATTACTTGTGTATTTCTGTATTTATTGGTTTATGTTTCATTTATTAGCCTATTTATTTATGTACAGTATTCATTTTTTTTGTACTTATTCAGTATTTCAGGTAACGAAACAAGGTGACTCAGGGTGGGGAACGATTATTATATTCATAAATTTTCCTTGAGATATGAAATGAGTCATGACGTATAGAATGAATTAGATCTATACACATTTGGGAAATACAATACATCGCTTGCATAATTCATTGAGTTTCCATCGAGTTCGGAGAAAATTAAATTTAATTTAATGTCTAAATATAAATTAGATTCATACTATAATACGATGATTTAAAGTTGCTTATTAATATAAATTACTACAGCTGGGTTTGACAATTTGATTATTGTTCCACTTGAAACATCAAAACCTTGAAATGGTGGTAGTGGATAGCCTTCCACATGCAACGTTCTGTATGTCTGTCAGTGATATGATATCGTTACCTTTGTGAGAGTCACGTGAAACCAACCCAGTTTCCATACTTGTTTTTTTAATGTGCTGTTTTTTTCGAACTGGCATTAAATATAATTATGATGAAGTGTTTGTCAATTTGCCAAATATGTTTTGTTTTGTTTTGTTTTAATCTTTTGTTTCCTTTCTTTTGTTTTTGTTTCTTACTATTATTGTTGTTCTTGTTGTTTGTTTTGTTTGTGTGAGCATGTGTGTGTGTGTGTGTGTGTGTGTTTATTTGATTTTTTGTTTGTTTTGTTTTGTTTCAATTTTGAGGAGTAGGTATTGGCTGTTGTCATGAATGCAGGGATGGCCCATAACTAACCCCAGATCTCGTGATTTGAAGAACAAAAATACAGTGATGAATGGATTCGTTTACTTATTAATTACATAATTGCACCGTTCAGCAGTGTTCTGAAAAGGTAACTTTATTGTTATTGATCAAGATGTAAGAAATCAGCGAGTTGTCTTAACTAAGTTCGCTGTCTAGTAAGTGTAAGGTTGCCTTGATGTGCACCCCTGTGCAGTTATGTATGTTCATACATTGACACGTTAAGGTTACATGGCGACATAAGACTAGTTCATTGTTTCTGATCTGATCATGATTTGAAAAGTGTCTCATCTGCAAAGTGGATTGGGCGAATCTTTAAGCAGATCCGCTTGACACCTCTGGGCTCAAAGAGTCCGTTCTCAGCCTGCACGAGAGAGATTGTTGGTTATAATAATATAGTATCTGGAATAGGACTGTAAACTAAAGTACAGATTTGGAGTATCTTCTGTCTGTCTGTCTATCTGTCTTTGGGTTTGTTTGTCTGTCTGTCGGTCTGTCGACCTGCCTGTCTGTCTGTGTATCTGTCTCTCTATCCGTCTTTCGGTTTGTTTGTCTGTCTGTCTGTAGGTCTGTCGAGTTGCCTGCCTGTCTGTCTGTGTATCTGTCTGTCTGTCTGTTTGTCGGTCCGCCGACCTGTCTGTCTGTCTGTGGGTCGGCCTGTATGTTTGTCACTCCGTCAGCCAGTGAGTCTAGTCATATGTTTGTTTATCTGTCTATCAAAAATATTTGTCTGTCTGTCTGTCTGTCTGTCGCTCGGTCGCCCGGTCGGTCAGTGAGTCTAGTCATATGTTTGTTTATCTGTCTATCAAAAATGTTTGTCTGTTAGCAGCATGTCAGTTAAAATTGCTTACCATAATGCTGTTAATTTGAAAGAACTATCGCTGCCACAAATGCAATGCTCACAACAGTCGCTCACATGAAATGCTATTCACATGACTAAACATGAGAAAAAGAAAGAAAGAAAAAAGAAAATAGGAAAGAACGAAAGAAACAAACAAACAAAGACACAAAGAAGCAAACAATGTGTTCTTCCTAATATATAATAAATTACTAGAAGAGAAGCCATGGCACTCGTAGGAGATTATTTTAAAATTTATGAAAACCCTATACTGTCCTCCGAAGAGTGGGCACCTCAATGTTGGTATTTTGGATGAATAAACTGAATGTTCTTCAAAGAAAACGTGTTTAAGGCTTTGAACGTGTCATTCTATCAAACGTGCAATTCGGATCAAACACTATGGCGAGTTTACTATTCAATTATTATCGCCTTTTAAGAATCACGTCAAACATAGTAAACTTTTTTCGGGAAACACAGATCTTTATGCTACAATGTTGTTTGCCAAATTTCATATGAATCCATAAGTTTTTGAGTCCATCAGCTTGTGGGTTTTGTTGCAGATTTATAGAATAGACCAGTATAATAGCAGTATTATGTGTACTCCTGAAACTGCTCCTTTTAAAGCCTAGCACAAATAACCAACACGGTACGTTCTCTTTCAAATATAATTATGATGACAAAGCCCAATGTATAGGCCTAAGCCATTTCTTTAGCCAGCTAAGTTGCTTTCTTTTGCCAGGTGCAAGAAGTATAAGGTAAGCAATGTAAAGAAGGGAAACATTATTTTGCTCCTATAGCTATTGTTTAAATCAAGAGGTCCAAAACATCATGAAAATAGTAACACCAATATTGATAATAGAGATGATTTATTTAGCCTGCAGTGTACAATCTGTGAGCGCTTTACAAGCTGTTAGTATATCAACTGAAGACATTCACAGACCGTCGCAGCTTACTGGGCTGCTTGTTTGGTGCTCTACACCTTATCAAACTAACACAAACAATCACAGCCTATAATCGGGTATTCAATTTAACCTGGGTCGAATTAAGAAATGTGTGTAAATTGTCTTTCCCGAGAACAAACATCGGGGCCAGTTAGGATTCGAACTTTAAATCTCGAGTCCGACGGCCCAATCGCTAGGCCAACACCATGAACTTTTAATGAGAAAAAAAAACAAAACAACTTTTCATTAAGGTGAATTTCTAGATTTTGCCTTACTGAAGTTTCAAATAACAAAAGAATGCTCTTTTTTTTATAGTGTTCTAGTTATAGTTATAGCGAAAAAATTTGGTTGAAGGTCGAACTGGCTCATTGGTAGGAAAAAGGAATAAGGAAACCGATATCTGGTGGAAAAATAAAATCTTTATTTTGGTTAGTGGAAATAACTTAACAGCTTTAGACGTCGTTCTACAGCCCAGATGTGAAGATAAATACTGTATGCTGGAGTCCTCGGGTGTCTTGCCTACTTCTAAAACTCGTCTGAAACAGAGGATATTATATTAGCAATATGATACAGTACTTTATAATTGGATATCAAAAAGAGACTACTTTACACTTTGAAAATATAGCGATGTTTGAGACTTATCAACCACTGGATGGTTCAACGTTTCATATCTATGAAGTATATTGAGACATCAAAGAACGCATACAAAACTACTTAGAATAAAACATAATACGGTGGCATTGGTAGACATTTGTTTATGTAATTTATGTGGGATTTTTAAAAAAAGCAAACAAACAAAGACAAACGTTATACTGATTTGTTACTGAGACATAATAATCAGGGTGACCATTCCACCATTGATAGGGTATTCGTTTTGCATGCAATTTTGCTCAGTTTGAAGAATAATTATTAGCACACGTTAATTTTTGTCTGTATTCGTTAGTCTGTGCTGGGTTTCTTTAGCCTTATAGACCTTACCCTCTGACTGACAACAACATTTCTGTCTCTGGCATCACCAAAATATGCTAAGAACAACACATTCGATAGCTTGTGGCAATATCACATCATACTGTTAGCTCTACCTGGTTCGATAAAACAATTATGTTATGAAGTCAGGACGACCAAAGGGAAAACTCTACGCTTGATATTTGTTCTCATCTAAGTGATCTTCTAACTTTGTTTAATAATTAAGGTGTAATATTAGACGTCTGACTTTGAGGTAAATCTCGCTAAACTACATTGCGGTTTTGCATAATTTTAAATCATTGTATCATAAAGTCGTTAGATCTATAGCTTCGTTATAGGATATAAAGAGAGATCAGTGAGCCATTTCTATCTGTCAGTCAAATTACTTGCCTTTGCTGGGCACGTGAGTTCTAAAGAAGCATTAGAATGAAGGAAACAAACACATTTGCTCTTTAAACATAAGAAAACAAACGTTTGTGGTGGAAAAATCTGTCATGCTAACTAGAGACATTTTTATTGCATTATTATTATGAGCTTTCCCGAATATTTGATGTAGTATGTTTCAACTAAATGGCTCTTTCTCATAACTTGTGCTGCCTAGCAAACTGTGTAATTTGGTGACAGAAAAAATGCTTACTGATTGTTGGCATGTGAGAGTTCATGTTAATAGCTCATCTACATCAACTAGACGACCAGGTTCAATTGCTAAATTTGCTCCGGAGGTAATGTATTTTCTGTTGATAAATCTAAGATGATAATATGTTTCGTAAAGTATATCAGCTTTCTATCATACTAAAATCTACATTGCATGCACTTTTCACATCACGGCAATATTGCTCTAATGCCGTTCTCCTCATAAAAGTAACTGCTATAGATGTAGAATATATGTCAGCGGTGAGAATTTTAATCTTCTCGTGTCATAACCTCAGGTATAGACAGAATAATTTGTTTGTTACCAAATATGTTATACATCTACCTGTAAAAGAAGACCTGTTTTTTAACATGCTATGTGCAATGTAGTCTAAGTTCTACTGTTCGCTCAGATTAGCTCCCTACTGGTTTACAACTATACGTTAGTGATATCTAGGCTACGCATGCACTAATATTGCTCAATACCTTTGTCTCGGAAAGTTTTTCGCCCGTAAGAATGATAGTTGAGTCTTAGGTCCCTCATATCATCTTCTGGATAAAACCAATCAGTATATGTAGAATGCCTGACGTTGATATCACAATTTAAGAACCTATTCACACGAGACTGCGTTTATTATATTTAATTTAGACGTATTAGGGAAGCTGCTGTAATTATGTAGCAGTTAATATGTGTGACCTTGTGTCAAAATGTTCACTAGTCTCAAGGACTGAGTCAGGTAACGTCACTCACTAACATTGGTATCAAGTGTCCTGGTATGAAGAGAGTTTATAGATTACAGACTCTGATCCTGATAAACCAATGGTAAGATCTAGTAACGTCTGACATGGCCATATATTCCGAAAATTTCTGTCACAGGAATAAATCACAGTGCTAGTGAACGGGGGCTTCGGATGATTTGAAAATTATATATATTTTTTTTAAAGGGCAACAAATCTCAGTAAATTATGAAACTTTTTTTTTTCTTCTGATTTGCTCATCTGAGACCACTGAACGACGAACCGGGATCACAAAGAGAGAAAGTCTTGTTTAGTGTTTACAGTCACTAAATCCAGCAGATTAGAGGGAAGAAGGAAAAGGAATAAACAGATCTGAAAAACGTGCTGGGATACAAATTTTCCAGTGCTATTGAAACTGTCATGGTATTTGTGCACAAACTTGTGCCTGGCCACAGACAGAAGCTATCAGTCCCACTGGCTGGCGTAAGGTGACGGTGGATGAAATGGAAGCTGAAGTAAGGTGATGGTGGATGAAGTGGAAGCTGGCGTAAGTTGATGGTGGATAAGTGGAAACATACACTGAGCAACATGATGAACATCTACGTTTACAATTTCACGTGGGCATGGCCAAATTTGGGACAGTATGGTGACACTAGTAGGCTATACAGGTAGTCAAATGTCAAATATCAAAAGCCGTATGTTAATTACATATCAATGATGTATAAGTATATAAATGCAGTCGTAGTTTCCCTTTTGTTTTGTATAGAAAGCAGTATAATGTAGAAGGACCAACTAAATTAACACAATGCTCTCATCAATTCTCTGTTGACTCTCAGAGAAACAGTATATCTCCTTCTTTTCATAACAACATAGGCCTATACTTACTACTCGTGCCCTTCACCTTTTGCTTCTTTCTGATCTGTTATAAGATCAGCTAAAAATATATTTGGTCAACGAGCACTGTGCAACTATTCTTCGACATAGTTGTCAGTTATATTTCCAAGCTAAAGTAGGTACGAGTGTGGGTCGTATTACATTATTATGTATGAGAGCATATCTTTGATAAAGTGTATGGTTCATTTTATGAATATGTATAATATATGTTGTTCATGTTTGTATTGAGACATATTCTGTGTGTGGCCCTATAAAAACACTTTTGTTCTGAAGAGCGCTTCGAGTCCTAGGGGATGAGGGTGTTATTATAGAACAATACCCTTCATTAATATAATGCTCGTACAGAGCTGTGATAAGCGGATTCCACCCACTACTGCATGGTGTTAAAATATTAACGTTGACTGAATATGATTACCAAACATCTTCAGACACAATTCCAGTACTTTAAATGTGGCACTAGCAAGACTTAGTCTGGATTATTTGAGATCTTCGTCGAGTTCTGAAAATTAAACAACATAATTGATGAACGCAAGAATGTATAGAATTCTCTAGAAAACATGAACATCGAAAAACACTTTGGAATTAACAAAGGGAAATTCCGAAAGGCAGAAGACATTGTAAAGTTAAATCAATATGGAATTCCGAAAGTACGCAGATATTGTAGAGTTCAAAGCATGGAATTCTCGAATGAAAAAAGTCATTGATGTATGCAAAGTTAAGCATGGAATTTAAAAAAATAGAAAGATGTAATAGAGTTAAAAGTACAAAACTCCAACGGGGAGACGACAATGTGAAGATAAGACAGCGTGGAATCCAGAAAGTAAGAAAACGCGTTATAGTAAACTAACAAAGCTCGAGAGATGAAGCAAGTAAAAAAACTATATACTGAGCATTGAAACTTACTTTTTAGGGCCCAAAAATCATAATTTTGCACATTATTGTGATTATGTCTGTGGAAGAGACATAGGAAATATCCAATTCTGTTAGAGGTTTACTATTTAAAGTATAGATCTATATATTTATACAGTAGTGAGGAAGAAACACATATACACAAAACAGAAACTCATGCATAGAAAAACAGGAATACGACATGAACAGGAGAACAAGTAAGTTGTATGAAAGCGTTTCAGGGAACATTGATTTATAATACAAAATAGTGAACTTTAAATGGCGCAAGAGGCATGCAGATTATGTACAAATCTGTGCAAATTATGTAGAAAATACTCAGTCTCATGAGAAAACTATGGAAAAAATTGAACAGTTAAAATAAAACATATATGTATGAAAAATGTATCTATATGAAACAACAAAGTAAACATTCAAATATTTCAAAGTAAAGTAGAAAACATCCAATTCTGTGAAAGATCAGAAAAAAAATAAGATTAAATATCGTACTGTGTCATTTATTACAATATTTTAACACATTCGTCCGGAAAAAATGACGGTATATAATACATGTAATTTTCTCTCTCTCTCTCTCTCTCCTCTCTCTCTCTCTCTCTCTCTTTGTGCCGATAAAATTAAGTTGTGTAATCTATATTATAGTTTATAATTTCGTATAGAGCAAAGAAAGGATCAAAATTTAATTAAGTCTTCATGTGTTCTTCGGTCAGTTCTGGTACAGATATAATAGTTCAATATGTTTGCTTTTGGCAAACGTAGGCTTAATCTTCGGTTTTCATTTCCAGCTATAACATTAGCTTCGTCGACTGCTCTATATAACAGATTTACAGAGTTCACTTTGAAACAAAACTTACACGATATGATTGCCTCTGGGTGGGGGTTCGTGCAAATCTGGCTTTTCTACAGGTGACATGCGATTCCCCCGTCCCTGGGGCCGGTTTCTCACCTCTCGGTGGCCGTTCTTTTTGGGCACAGTTCTAGCAAAGAAAAAAACAAAAAACAAACAAACAAAAATCCCGAAATGATGCAAGTCTAACATGAGTGAAGAAAGAGAGATAGACAGATGGGTTGATGATGAAGGATATGGAATGAGTGAACGAGAAAATGGAGAATGTGAAGAAGGAAGAACAGAAGAAAAGGAAAACTCTGCAGAGATAAACAATAGACATTAAGATGTTACATTTTGCAAGCCTTTCAACCTCCTAGGGATAGTTATTTCAACACCATTAAGAGATAGTGAGAAGGGTGAGGAGAGGGGGCAGGGGTGTAGAGTAATGTTGTATGTATACAAATAGTACATTTAAACATTTTTATCTATAGATGAGGGGAGAGCCACTTTCACACACACACACAGAGTGAGAGAGAGAGAGAGAGAGACAAAAAGAGAGGGAAGATCTATCTATCTATCTATCTATCTATCTATCTATCTATCTATCTATCTATCTATCTATCTATCTATCTATCTAT
>JBCEWB010652439.1:1860-14650 GCA_039654565.1 Peronia peronii
AGGCCAAGTGGCTGCAGGGGAAGCGGTGAGGAGGAGAGAGGGGGAGGGGGGTAGGGGTAGGGGGTAGAGGGTTGTGCGATTTTGTAGCAAATTGAAAAATATCCTACCGAAATCCAGTATGAAATTGTTACCATGTATGGTAAGAGTAACCAAATTACAAAGTTTTATAAATGGCTGCTTGAGGAAGATACTGCTAATCAGATGGCCAGATACCATTCAAAATGTAGGAAAGGACAGGACAGAAACCAATAGACATAGAAATAGGTCAACGAAGATGGAGGTGGATAGGACACACCTTTAGGAGGCCATGCAGCACCACTACAAGGCACGCATTTCAATGGAACCCACAGGGACAGAGAAATAAGAGTAGGTCGCAAACAACCTGGAAAAGACACATGGAGGACGATTTGAAGCGAGGAGGGCTACAGTGGAAAGATGCAGTGAGAAGTGCCCAGGATAGGAGAAAGTGGAAGTCTGTTGTTCGCGGCCTATACCCTGATACAGGGTGAAAAAGGCGTTGATGATGATGGTAAGAGTGCAATGAGCAAATGTCAAGTATATCATTGATGTAGTTTGTTCAAGGCAGGCAGTGACAGCATGGAAAAAGAATTTCGCTGTGCCCGCCCACAATCTCCAAGACACGCACAAAACATTGCTCGCATTGATGAGCTCATTTGAGAGATAAGCGATTGAAAGTTCGAGACATTGCTTTAGCTCTTGGAGTTTCAAGGAGCATTGTTCATGAAATTAATCATGTGGACTTAGGTTTTGGGAAGGTTCGACTAAGAGGGTTCCAAAACGGCTGACAGAGGATGATAAAATGCAGAGAGTCAATGTTTTACAGAACCTTCTGGATCGGTACAAAGTGGTAGGTGATGGTGAGAATCTTTTAGCTAAAATGAGGGCTGGTGAGGACTGCCAAAGGAATCCTGAAGGATTTCTTGAATATTTGATAACTGATGATGAGACGTGAATGCATCATGCAACGTCAGAACAAAACGGGATTCTAGTATAACCTGCCCTTGACCGATTGAGAGAAGCTGTGCGCTGTATGAGACCGGGACTTCTGAGTAAGGGTGTCATTCTTCAGCATGACAGTACAACATCCCACAATGCCAAATTGACAAGAGACTGGCTCTATCGCTTTGGATTGGTGATTTTACCACTTCTACTTCATAGTACCGACATGGCTCCATCAGATAATCACCTTTTTGGGCCCCTCAAACACCATCTTGGGAGAAAAAAGTTTGACTGTGATGACAACCTCGTTTGAAGAAATGCGACATCGGTTCTCATCGCTTGACTCAAATTTCTTCAGGGAGGGTATCTATTTTCTGGCTCAGAGCTGGCAAAAGTGTGTCGATCTTCAACGAGACTACATTGAGAAGTAACCAAAGAGTGACAGTAACTCTGGTGTGATTTTCAATTCGATCTAAACAGAAGTATTTACTTTTTTGTTACTTTTCTTATTCTTTTCCGGGCACCCCTCGTAGTAGTAGTAGTAATAACAACAGTAGTGGTGGTTCTGTAGTAAAAGTAGGAATAATAAAAATAGTAGTTGCAATAGCAGTTGAAGTAGTAGCGGTGTAGTAGTTGTTGTAAGAGTAGTTGTAGTAATAGAAGTAACATGAGTGGCAGTGGTAGCAAAAGTAGTAGAAGTAAAATAGTTGTATTTGTAGTAGTGGTAATAGTAGTGGTAGTAGTTGTAGTTGGAGTAACAGTAGCATTGGCTACTTGTATTAGTAGGAACAGTGGTAACAGTAGAAGTAATTGTAATAGTAGCAGTGATGGTAGTAGTAACAGATCCAGTAGTTGTAATAGTAGTAGCAACAGTAGTGGTAATAGTAGTAGTAAAAGTAGTAGTAGTAGTATTTGTAGTATTAGTAGTAGTAATGGTGCAAATCATAATAGTAGCCGAAGTAGAGGAGGACCCATCGTAGGGATTAAGAAGAAGGAGAAGAAGAAGAAGAAGAAGATAAAACAGTATGGACATCAGCAACAGCAGCATCACCAGTAGAAGTAACGACAACAAAAATTGGCAATTTATCACAAATCTTCCCTTTTGTTATGAACTACTAGCGGTTTCTGTGACGAAGAAGAATTTCAAGTAAAGTGATGACATTTTCAAGAGGTCTTTGACAGAATCTTATCATTACGTCTGCATTGAGTCTGACTGTAGCCGTCTCTGTAGTCTGGGACTCATAATTCATTGAAGATAAGGAGACTGCAGTATTTTACTCAACTGATTTCCACCTTTAAAAAAAATACCCTTTCATCTGACTAGTGTAGTGTCAATAACTTCTAATTCCAGCGACTGGTCGTGAAATTTGCAAGAAAGTCTGCTCACTGAAGAGCATGCCATTGAGATAACAGAAGTAACAGAAAAAAAGACATCCTCTTCTTCTTCCCATCCCTTTTCGTTTATTTTTCGTTTCTTTTGCTGGGAGATAGAATTTTCTGTTGCCATGACATCACTATTTCTGTTTTCCTTTCCTCAAATAGCAACGATTCCTAGGCCAAATGTGCCGATTCCATAAATCCTGTCACAGACATTCTCAGCCGAGAAACATTTGGGTACTGCGCATGCAAACTTAATGATGAGTCAATAACTTCTCCTTTGGTCAGACAGTTGTATTTCTCTTTACCTGAGACAGACTGGAAGCCATTCCTTTGTTGGGCACTATTTTATATCTCTCCGTGTGACATCTTGTTTTGTCTGAAAGTCATGTTGTGCAAACAGCCGTCTTGGTATCTGTCAGGTCCATAAATTGCTGAAAGATCGTCGCTTTGTGGAGACTTTACGACTACTCTTATGAGTTACTGAAAGAATGATGGACCCGGAAAATGAACTAGCGAGATAACATTCGTAACTTGACGAGATGTTTCAATATCCAGAGATCACAAACAATATGCGATTGCTTCCATTCATTCGTTGAAATTCTGTAATATTCTGGATTGATAATAGTGCAAAAGAATTCTTATATCTTTTCTCCTAACCTTTTGGAAAGAAGACTCTTCCTGCATTTTAAGTTTGATCGAACACACTCAGGATTTAATGGATGTTTCACATCTGAAGTTATACTTTTTGCTTGTTTAAGGCACTTGAAGAGGACCCACGGCCTTCGTGGGAGATTTTTTTAAATATAGGTCAAACCGATACTGCCCTGTTACTCAAAGTGTATGGCGAGCGTGCACACCTCGATGTTGGTGTTTTGGATGATTTAACAATGTGACTCAAAGAAAACGTGTTTGGTGTTTTAAACGAACACAGTCAGACACGATAGCGTTTTTACTATTCAATTATTATCACCTGTTTAGAATAACGTCAAACATAGCAAGCTTTCTCCGGCTTTATGTAAGTAGAAACAGAGATATCTATGCAAGAATGTTGTTCGCCAAATTTCAGATGGATACCTTCAGTAGTTTTCGAGTCCATAAGCCTTTTATGAGTTTTGTTGCAAATTTGTAATAAAGAGATATCTCTATATATATCGTGGAGGCATGATAATTGGATGATCATGAGTTTAAGGGCTTGGTCAATTATTTTACTTAACTTTTTTTTGTCTGTGCTTGTGATGCTTCCATCGCACGAAGTGATTCAAAATGCTAGAATACTTTGAACGGTTCATGAATTAAACATCTTTACAATTTCAGAGTTCACTCCAGAGATAAGAGTTTTCATAAAAAATAAGTTGCATCGACATAGAGGACAATAATTAAAATTGAAGTGACACTACCTTTAACATTTGTATTTGCTATTTCTTTAATGGCAGCATTTCAGTACAGCGAAAATCTGCCAGCGGTCGGTCCTATAAAACAAAGACATACATTTAATTTGATAGCCCAAGCATAAATAACCCATTCTGAGTTGCTTGCATTTAAAGCACAGTCCGTCATGTTCTCACACTCCAGATAAAAATTATTGCACAAAATCACGAACTTGGCTTCACTTTAAGACAGCTAGAGACAGGTGAATGGCAGACAGACAAGGAACAGTTTGGTTAATTCTGATGAACCACTGGGATCAAACTTCTTAAATACTAGCCTTCGTGGGAGCTTTTTGAAGGATAATTCAATTCTATACTGCCCTGCCACCTCAAGTGTATGACAAAGTATGCGCACCTCAATGTTGGTGTGTTAGATAATTAAACTGAACGTTACTCAAGGGAAAGGTTGTTTGTTGTTTTGGATGCCCTGCGAGCGGAAGCGGAAGAACAATAACATAATGCATCATTCTACCGAACTTACAATTCGCAAGGTGACTATTCAATTATATCGCCTTTTCAGAATAACGTCAAACTTAATAAACCTTTTTGTTTGGTGGTGGTGGTGGGGGGGGGGGTATTTAAGTTGAAGCACAGATCTTTATGCAACAATTTTATGTGCTAAATTTCAGGTGGATATATTTAGACGTTTTCGAATCCATAAGCCTTTTCTGGGTTTTGTTGCAAATCTATAGTATAGATGAGGAGACTGCCAATATACATTAGATATGTTCCTTCCTTCTATGCTGCCTTCCTGGACTGTGAAAGCAGCATTTAAACATAAAGTTGAATTTGCTGAATCGCGTGTAAATATGAGTAAGCTTTTTAACCGTACAAATGTCTGTAGAAGTTGCTGTGTCAGAATTTTTATAGAGACATTAATATTTATGTTCATGATAGCATATGTGCTTATCACGAGTAACAGTGTATTACAGTGTGTGTTCCCTGGCGGGGGCCCGGGGTTTATAAGTAGGTTCTCTGCTCCCACCTGCAGGAGGTGTAAGCCCGCCATCGGTGGAATGTCTCCCATGAAGTGCCATCCTCGACATTCTAGGAGAGACATCTCTTCTATCACTCCTTGCTCTCGTCTTCTGTCCTGCTTTCTTTCCTCTCTTCTTCTGGACGTGTAAACCTGTCTTACCATGTTTCACACAATATAGCCGTAATCGTGCTGATGTGTCGTTAAACAACAACAGTGTGTGCTGGTGCAAGAAAGAAACGCCATTGCAAAGGGTGACGGACTTTTTTTTGAAAAACAGATCTGGCCTTGACATGTTTCGGGTAAACAGACGAAGAAAAAAAAATCAGCAGACAGATTGAAGTTGGACAAGGAAGGAAAAAAAAAAAAACCAGAAGGGAACAAAGACAAACAACACAAAAGAAAAAAAAAAGAAGAAGAAAAGAAAACAAAGAAGAAAACCCATATGGGCAGATTTAGCCGCAGAGCTAAACATAAAAAGGAGATTGGAAGAGTTCAATATAATGGGCTACAAAAATACGATCAGAAAAAAAGTCCTGTGTAAATGTTTGTGGGTCCCAATCTACAAGGGCGGGGGTGGTTGTTGACAAAAGGGCCTGGAACCTACAGGGAAATGGAGAGAACTCACAACTTTCTCACTCTGATTGCATTTCACACTCGATGAGCAGGTTCGGACGCTGGTGGAATACTAGACGAGAGGGTCATGCGCCCTGAGACCCTGGGAAATACTGACTGCTCTGTGCCGGGTCGATACGATACTGAGTAATCGCAGACTTTAGTCTGGGACAAGTACTTCAAACTTTACTGTCAAGACTTGTATGCGTTTATTTTATTTCTTCTGTGCTAAAAGTCATTGTCCTATATCAAGTTTTAAAACTTTGTGATGTCATGGTGTTTGACGAAATACGATTTTCACTAGCCGGAAGTACAAGTTAACGATGTCTCAAAATCCACGTGTTCCTTGTCTGGGGGTTGGATGTTGTCGTTGTTGTGTTGGGGTTTAACGACACATCAGCACGATTACGGCTATATTGTGTCAAACACAGTAAGATAGGTTTATACGTCGAGAGGAGGAGAGGAAAGAAAGCGGGACAGAAGACAGGAGCAAAGAGAGAGAGAGAGAGAAGAGATGTCTCTCTTGGAATGTGGAGGATGGCACTCCAAGCGGGAGACACCCCACCGATTGATTCACTGTGATACAATACTCACTAGTAAAGGTTTGAGATGTCCTTGATTATAACAGTGTCTGCTTTATTTTATCACTACTGGCAACAAGATAATAATTTCAAAAAAATAAACAGAGGAAGGAATATATCAATTACTTTGCATAAAAAAAGTCATTACATCCATCTCTTATACAAAATTTGGCTCCATTTTTTACCTACATAAGGAATCATTCCAAGTATCGGATGGAGATTGTGGTTTCTAGAGACGCTGACCGCCCAGCCATTTGATTGGCTTGTCCAAAACATGTGTCAGGAGGAACAACTCCGGCTGTATTAGAGAATTGCTGCCATGTGCCCATTGCGGACTGTCGGACAGTTTGATGGCTGAAAGGGATTGATAATGTGGCCTATTTGTGCAATTGAGGGTTTGATGGTTTCTTTTGTGTTTGCATTACTTTTCAATGGCATATTTCCACCTGCGTCTACAGACAGAAGGTCAGCCGGCCTAATGCGCATGTGCGGAAACGGCAATCAGCTGTGTTTACATGGGAAACCTGACTTTTTTTTGTTTTGTTTTGTTTTTTATGCAAAGCTCTAGATTTAGATCGATCTAAATAAGTTATTGTTATATATACCCTAATCCTAATCCTAACCCTAACCCTAATACTAACCTTAACGCTATAGTTTGCGCGGCTGACCTTCTGTCTGTAGACGATAATCATATTTCCTGTGTTTGTTTATGTAGCTCTACGTTTCATTTATTTGTTTATTTTTTGTGTGAGGCGTTTTTATATTTGGAAATTTTGTTTGCTTTACTTTCATTATTTTATTGTTCAATTGCGTTTTCTGTATGTTTGACTGTCTGCTTTCCTCGTCCTCCCCCTCTTCTTCTTCTTCTTCTCCTTTTATTCAGATCTACAGGAAATTGATGTTGTTGTTGTTGATGCAGATACTGTATGTCCGCTGTTTGTTGAAGTTTTTAACATTGTTGTATATCAGACAGAAATCCTAAATTTGGGAGCTTTTCTTTCTTGCTTTCCTTTTTCTTTTCTTTTTTTTTGTGTGTGTGTGTTTTGTTTCGTTTCCTTTTGATGTGGTTGCTTTTGTTTTTGCACATCTCTTTGCCTCTTATGAGTGTAACTATGGTGGAATTAGATATATGTGAATTTGGTTGTTTTCCCTTGTGTTGTTGTTGAAAGTTAGGTAAGATGTGCCAATTATGATGTTTTCAATATCTTCCATTTTTTCCAGGTGGGGGAAGGATGTGTGACAACAAGTATTATAGTAAGGGTAGCGAGTGAAAAATTTCTACTCAAATAAAGATTTATTTATTATGTGTTGACCCACTTTGACGGAACACCTTTCCTTGATAACCACCTTTCTTCCTTTTGTACCCTCTTGTACCCTCTAGGGCGTCGAGGGGAGAAAGAGCTTTCGGTCTCTGGCAAGCTGGACGGCCTGACTGGGTAGGATGTTGTGGGTCTTCAGGGTTTCGATCCATGTCTTCTTTGGTCTTCCTCTTGCCTTGTACATTGATATCCTTTTGTTGTACGCTTTACTGGCAAGCTGATGGGATGCCGTGCGTGTCAGATGTCCAGACCACCTGATTGTTTGCATCTGAATGTAGTTGAGGACAGGTGTTGTTCCCACCATTTCTCTGATCCTGGTGTTTCTGATCATATCCCGTCTGGTCTTGTTGACGGCTCTCCTGACACATCGCATCTCGCAAGTGGTTATCTTGCGTTCCAGACTTTTGGTCAGGGTCCATGTCTGGCACTAATAGGTCAAGCTGGGTATGAAGATTGATTCAGTGAGTTTGGCTTTGATCTCAATGCGGATGTTGGGATGTTTGAGGAGTGGGGCAAGCTGGTAGTTGACGCTGTTGGCCTTCTGCACTCTCGTGTCAATCTCTCTGTTGAGATGTCCGTCTTCCGAGAAAATACTGTCGAGATACTTGAACTCGCTGACTTGTTTCAGCAGCTTTCCCTTGATGCTGATTTTGAGATCGCCAGGTGTTCTGCAGACCTTCATCGTCTCGGTTTTGCTGATGCTGATCTTCATGTCGTGCGCTTCGACTGTCTATTCAGGTTTTCTGTGTGCTCTTGAAGTTGCTATTCTTTCTCATGTGCCAGGCACTGGTCGTCTGCGAACAGCATCTCATTCAGGCCTTCTGGGTTGGAGTTTGCTTCTTTCGTGATTTTGTCCATGTATAAGATTAAAAAGTAGCGGTGATAACACAACACACCCTTGCCTCACTCCGGATGACACATCGAACCAGTCAATTAGTCCGATAATCACCGTTTTGACAAAATGGAGAACTAGTTTTACACCCCTTTTTTACCGTTGTAAACAAAATGCAGTTAAAATGATATAATGCGGTAATTATGTCGTTTTTTTAACTCTTGCTGTTCGCTGTGCCATTCCACATTGGTCACAGCTATTGTTTAAGATTTCACACACACACACACACACGCACACACACACACAAACATTGAAACCACATATTTGATGCCAAATTAGAATCTAGGTCAACACGTACGCACCAGAACAGGTGGAAATGAATGTAGAGTTGTTTATTCAAGAGGGAATGAGGAGAAACAACCGAAATATACTGTCTGTAATCAAAGCCATGTCAAGTGGTGAGCCGGCTCTGTATGACGCGTGAAATGGCGAGTGAAAATTGAGAGGTAACATTGTGGAGGGTTATTTTTGAAAGGTAGGGCAATCATTCAACTGCTGAAAAACGCGTTTAGCCATCGTGGCTCGGTCTGCTTCAAGAAAAAGCCAAGGCTGCTGTTGCTAAGATAACAACAGAGTTGATATTGCCGTGTCTTAAAGAATCTTCTCTTCCAAGAACGTGCGGTAAAGCGTCCAAGGGGCAGACCACAGCTATGATACAAGAATGTCTTCAATGGGATATGTAGACCTTGAAATTTTGATACCAGTAGATGTTAAAGATTTTAAACTTTGGCCCCTGAGCGCCTCAGAATATGCAGCAAGATATTTTCCCTACGGGATCGCGGTGGCCGAGGAATAAGTCGTCTGTTCCTTGACGAAAATCTTACGGTCTGGGTTCGAAATTCGGGAATAGGACAGACTAGAAGATCAGAATCTGCATTTTTTTCAGTGACCCAATGATCCCTTTCTTGGACAGGGGAGTCTACGTTTAGCCTTCTAGGATAAGGGCGAATATATTTCGGATCCTGCTTGTCCGTTACGCAAAGAACTCTTGGCAATTAAAAATCAGATGGAGTTTTCGAAGACGTCGCTGTTCGGGCAATGCTACCAAAATCTTAATTTCTACCCATAAAAATTATTTTCACCAAAACAGAGCAGACACTTAAAAGCCGAGACAATCTTACTTTCTTGGCATTGAGGGTTATATGTAGTAAAATAATAATAGTATTTACCAGTCTGAGGAGAAGCTCGCCGTGCAGGCTGAAGCAAAGAGATGCAGAATGAAATTATAGACTAAAATGCCATATAGCGCGTCACTATGTTGTGTCAAGACTGACGGAGGCCAGAATTGATATTGCCCAGCTCTGAAATTTGAATCACAGCTACTGACAATGAGAATCTCTACCTTTTCCTAACCTTTTATTGTCGTCAAAAAATAAATGGCTCCTCTGGAAGAAAATGATGGAAAGAATATTGTCAATGAGTTTTACAAATGAGACTTACTGGGCTAATATTGCTGCTTCTTGTCTTAAGGAACAGTCAAAAATTCACACAGCAATTGTCATCTAGAACGACATGTGTCAAAGACATGGCAGGTGACAAGAATATCCGTGACACATATTTTTGACCCGATAACTTGTCATTTTAAGTTGCAATTTGAAATATGAAGAAAATAAACAGCATCTTATTATCAGACTGATTTTAAGAAAATGTTCAGAAATAATCTTATCATCCCGAGCGTAACTGATATCGGTTAAAATTTACGATAATTAAACTTAGAATTTCCGGGTTACTTCGTAGTAACCAGATCCGGAATAGCTTTGTTTATAAGTTTATGATTATCCTCATGAATGTAACTCCAGCCATTTGCCGACATAGATTTCATGTCTGTTTCAGGACGTAGTGTTGCATATATTCCGAGCCTATGAAGAGTTTTCATGCATATCGATACTAGGTTCTGGGTGAGCAAAATGCAGTGAAGTTAATAAGACTCGCTCGCCTACGGTCACTGAACAAAGCAAACGTTTTTTTTTCCAGTATTAAGATTATTGCTACTACAACTACCATCACCATCACCACTACTACTACTACCACTTTTTTTCCACAGCTCGTTGCCCCAGAATTATTGCTACTACAGCTACCACCATCATCAGTATTACTACCACTACACTACATCTTCACTACTATTACCAAGGCTATCACTAGGACTACTGCTATTATTAGTACCACTGTTACTACTTCACATACTCCTGTAACTCTTACTTATGACTACTACTATATCACTATTACTACTTTATCATTACTGCTGTCGTTGCTCCTACTATCATTACTAATAGTACTACTACTATCATTAATACTGTTATTATATTTATGCTATCACTGCCAACACTACTTGTACAACTATAATTACATGTATTATCACTTGTCTTTAGAAAAGAGAACTATGAAAATGCATACAGCAATGCACTCATATTGATCAATATTATCACTGAATTTATCTCATGAATGAAAGAAACAATATAACTTCACAAAACACTTTATTATACTTTATTACTTTTCATAATTTATTTGGAGAGTTTCAAATGTGATAAGCAAAGATGTATCGGACATACAATCAGCTCTATCAGAAATTAAGCCTTTGCCTGCCAACATTTAGTTCCATGATCCATCGATCCATGAAATATTCAATGGTTTATAAATATTTGTAAATCTTCACGAAATTTAGCCCTTCTTAGAAATCGTGGGCAAAATGGAGTCGTCATCTCACTTGACTTTTTTCATACTACACTAAAGTAAATCGAACACATTTTCTTTTCTCTAATTATTTTGGTAATCAAGGCTTAATGAGACACATGTCATCACTACATGTTTTAGTCTTTCTTTATACCTACTAGAGACACATTACGTGCCGATCTGTCAGGATCAGAGAAAGGGATGATGACCAAACTGGGCTAATGAGGCAAAGCAGAAAATAAAAGAGGGAAAATTGAGACAAAAACATTTACACTGCCCTTTATCTGCAGATATATCTGCTCATCAAATTTCGGTCGATTTAGCCATGAAATACATTATAGGAGTAGAAAAGGACTACGGTCTCAGAACTGCTTCTGTGGCAGCAATGCAGAAAAGACAGTCACGTATGCATAGACGAGAAATGAGATACCACATCATGAAATCAGGCTCTCGTCAAATTTTGAGCATAATGAAGGTATTGGTATCACTGTGAAGATTATTCATTTCCCTTTCTGTGTGTGAAAAAAATTGTGTTCTACCTTATGTAGAAGTCGAGCTATTGACAATTGAAGATGAAGGGGGTGATCTGTTCCCGCAGCTGAATTTAGTGAGAAAATGGCCGATCATTTTTGTCAATCCTTATTAATCCCCTGGCGCTAAATTACAATTTTTGGGCTTTTTTTTTTTTAGCAAATTTAACTCTGAAATGCATTTTTAACAGTGATATAAAGGGTTTCTTGATTTGAAAAAAAATTGTCTTAAAAATCCGTTCACTGTTAGTTGAATAACACGTGATTTCTCCGATTACCTCAGTTTGACAAGCTCCTGATTTCACTGTGTCGCGTCACAAATGCCTTAGTGTGCGAGAAATGCCTTAGACGCCAGTGATGTCATGGTTGAGCTTAAATCAAACATCCAGCTCCATTAGCTGCCCTTCCTCATAGACACAGACGAGCCAGTTTTTTTCCCACAATTTGTTGCCCTAGAATTAAATTGTGTCCAAACTATAACATGAAACTGTTGTACCTCTTGTAGTCATGACAACTTAATACTAGGGCCTCGAACTGTCGGGATCTCAAAGTGAAATCATCATCACTCTCTTCTGTCATACCCCTGAACACCGGACGGCGATAGGACTAGTTTATATGAAATAAATAAAAGAGAAAGTCGTGGCGGTCAGGCATTTCCATACATTACGAAACGTATGCTAGTATTACGTTCAAGATAGAGGTATAAAAAATGGATAAAAAGAAGATGCTTTTAGCTAGAAAGAAACTAGCAGTATTGTCCTAGATTTGACAACAAACTTGAGAGACAACAAATCCAGAGCTGAGCATTATAGGGATACTCTTTCGTTACCTGATTATAAACATTAGCCTTCTCAAAGCACTTGTGAGACAAATATCCTTTGTGCCTTTAAATATACACAAATTCTGCTGTTTCTGTCAAAATGTAGAACCTTTTCTAAACATCGCTCTGAGAAATTAACTACTATTATGCCAAATGTACACAATGAATGGACTCCGAGTGCATTTCCTCGAGGGCTTTGTAAATCTGCTTTTTCCCGCATGTGTTATAGACAGTTTGGTGTCTGCAAATTGTGAGGGTGAGGTGGAAAGCGAGAGAGCCGCCTATTCAACTTGGGAGACAAGACCGAGGAAAGAACAAAGAACTTCACAGCCTTAATCACTCGTCCATTAACATTGCTTTTGAGGTAATTTACACACATTCTGGGCTTCCTTTTGAGAACATCAGTTACATCCAGCGGCGTTTAGACAACTCGTTGAATAATGATCCCATAATGGAACACATAGGCCTTCAAGACGAGAGGAAATTATTTCACATTTCAATGCTGCAGATGTAGTTGCTTTTGGATTTTGTTTAAAGCATTAACGTATAGACAAATGGGTAAATAAATAAATGAACACATAATAAATAAATAAATAAATAAATAAATAAATAAATAAATA
>JBCEWB010652550.1:0-11410 GCA_039654565.1 Peronia peronii
AAAATATATAGAATACATTCACACTTATATGCAGACAAAAAGATCATCAATAGCATTAGAACAAGGTAGACAAAAAAAGAACAACAAAAAAACAGTCCCTCAGCTTGATAATCGTACAGTTAAATCATAGTAAAAAAAATCGCAATTTTTATAGGAATACAGTGAGGCAATTGGTTGTCATCTAATCATGTAGAAAGTTATGTTTGAATAGATGAGGAATAATTATAGTACGATGAAAGAGGCATTTTGTCAAAGTACATTAGATCTGTAGGTGTAAAGTCAGGGAAGCAAGAGACTGACAAAAGGTGTGAAACATAATCAGCCAGCCAAGCAAAGCTGGCCTCACTCAAAATAGATACTGTATGACCCTGGAGATACGGTGTGTGTGTGTGTGTGTGTGTGTGGTGTGTGTGTGGGGGGGGGGGGTGGCAGGGATGTGTGTGACGGTGATCAAGGCAAACCAGGAAACAAACAGTCCTCTAATCTACCTGGACAAAAACACCTTTCCCCCATAAAAATTCTGTTTGCCTGAAAATAAAGGTTTAAGTTTGCAACATCTCATCTTTTAATACATGATGAATGAAATGTAGATTATGAAATCAAGTAAGAAGGGATGCAATTGTTTTTTTCATTATTAATGGAAAATTTTATTTGACTAGATGGAGAAATTATTAAACTAATAGAAAGGTTCATTTGTCAAAGTGCCTTGGCACTGACCACTGTGATCAGGCAAAACTATTTATATTGTATTTAAATGAGCCATTCCCTTTATCATTTGCTTGATCTGTGATCTTTCAGTGGCGCAGTAGACAGATTCGACCTGTTTTAATTGCTTCCCTGAGTTGGTCAGCTGTCACTTTGTAATGGCCACAAAAGGAAAATCCATCAGATTTATTTCAGGGGATAGTCATCGATAATGTGTTTGCCATACTGGCAGAAACTAATTTGTAGCTTGATGGGCATACGTTTTATTGGAAACATTGTTTCTTCTGGCCATGCCTTTTTCAGCTTTTCTGCCCATATACCTTTTTTTTTTTTTTTTAAACAACTTGTTTGGTAAATGAAAATAACATACAGACAGTTATAAAGTTTGCAGTTTATGGATAGAGACCATGTTTGTAGTTAAGTGTCATTGTCTGCTCAAATACACTTTTTTTTTAAATCCAGCTACACAAGCCATTTCTGTGAACAATAGCATGCTGTTTGCCCAGCTAAAATTCTATTTTGGGGACAGGATAGGTTTAATGTGTCCCTCCTCATAGCCAGAGGTGAGGCTTTAAGACCAGGTTAATCCCAGGCTAGACGCAGGCCGGACCTTACAAATTCTGAAACATTTGTCATTGCTGGTATTGAGTCCAGCAAGAGCAAGAGCTGTCAACCTGTTTTGACACCGGAGCTAAGTATGAATGAAAATTAAGAAATAAATATGATTTGGTCTGTAGGTTTCTGATATTGCATTGATTTTTTTGGGAATTCAAAGGTTTTGTGCACAACAAATACAAAAAGATTTATTATTGTTATTTTTTAAAAACATTTTCTGCTAGAAGGTATGTACAAGTATTATTTCAGAGCTCCACGGAGTGATGCAAATTGATAATGTTGGCAGTTCATCTCAATCAACTAACTTTTTCCATGAAATCAGTATGATTATGGTAGAGGATTTCAGGAGGGACAACATTTTTTAGATTAATTTTGCTTCCCACATGGGGATTATGAAGACATTCATTCTTTTGTTTGAAAATAAAGAAGGGTTTGTGTTTGAAAGCAGTATTCAAATGACCAGTATTGAGAATGATCAATCAGATCCTCTGCCACTGAAACTTCAGGAACTTAAAACTTTGAGCACCCATTCCACAACCACGCCAGTTCTTTGGTCAAGAGCTTCATTGTTGAATCTATTGCATTCAGTATAACTGGATAAATATTCACAATTTTTGCCATAAATTCATTTTTGAAAATTGTATGTTGTTTTATATTGTAAAAAGTTTTGATATTCCACTTTGCTGAGCTGAACAACAGAATCAGATAATATGGAAATAGATGTATTATGCAACTGGTTTTGTTATAAATATGAGTGAAGATCAATTTTACAGTGACATTTTGTCCTTGCTGGAAACATAGCTTACATGCATTTCCTGGCTCAATCCAGGTTAAAATGGGTATCCAGTTATGTGCATGCTATTGTTATCCTGATAAGCATTAAAGTGCCTGACAAGTAGCTGCCTTGTTTGCTTTCTAGTAAGCTGAGAAATTATGTGATTGTCCTCTTTGGCTCTGCGCTATATACATGCTGTCTATTTTTATTATTGTTATTATTATTATTATAAGACTGGGCTCAACAGCCCATTTATAGGTCCAATAATCTGATGAGGAAGTTGCCATTTCAGTCCAGGTCAGACGTATTTTTGTGTGTGTTTCTTTATTAGGTGATGTCCACTCGTAACCGAGAGCGTGTGGCCAAGGATGGATTGGAGGCTGTGGTTAAAATGACCAGAGATTTTGCAGGGGATCATGAAATGGCTGCAGCTTCAACAGGTAACTTGACAAATAAGAGAAAAAATGTCCCATAACTATAAATGGATAGACAGTTAAATGGACACACTCTGACCTTGTGTCATAGCCATATCAGCTCATCACTATGTCATATAATTCAGCTTTCAAATTAATATAACCAGCATCGCCACAATTTTCCTCTCCTGGAGAATTTTATCGGTTTATATCATGAGTAACTGCTCCCTTCAGCAGTGTCCAAATATCCATTCTAATTGCTGTATTTTTCCATGATGCCCAACATGGTTTGATGCATTTTATGAGAGACAGTTATGAATAAATATGCCTCCCCTCCTCTCTCTCTCTCTCCTCCCCCCCCCCCTCCACACACACACACACACACAATTTGTGAACAAATACATTAGTCTACCCAAAGCTATTCAGTTACTGTATTGGCCTCAACATACACTCGAATTCATTTTGTCTCCAGGTATCTTGGAGAACATGTTCAAATTGTCAGAGGAGACTTGTACAAAGGTGATAAATCTGGGTGGTTTGGATGTCATTCTGCGCTGGTGTCGCTGTGGGACAGACTATTCTATACTGCGTCGCTGTGCCAAAGCCCTGGCCAATCTGTCACTGTTTGGAGGAGCGGAAAATCAAGAGATCATGTCAAAGCATAAGGTGAGAATATTTTCTTTCGGATCTAATGAATTAATAATAGCCATGTTGCAGGCATTTGAAGACCCTAGACACAAGGCAACTGTCAAAGTGGAATAAATTAATGATGTTATAAATACGTTGGGGGAGAGTTTTATGTGTATTGAGGAAACACACATCTGTCATTCTATGGAGGCTCAGAGCAGTCAAGAAATCATGTTGAAACATATAGTGAGCATTTTTACTTAAAAGTTGAATGAAGTGTAGCCATATTGTTGGTATTTGAGAATTCTAGAGGAAAGTAAGGCCAGGGTTATGTGAATTTAGGATCATATCTCAGTAAGTTTCTAAGGAGTGTGAAATATGCTATCAGAAGAATTATATGTATTGAGGAGACATGATTAATTAATCACAGTTTTGGAGTTGTGGAGTGTTGTGAAAATCATGTCCAAGCATAATGTGAGTGCCTATTCTTTTGGGTTGAATGAAGTGATGGTGATGTCTCAGGTATTTGAGAACTTATAGGTTTGAAGGAATTAACTCTTTCATTTCAACACATCAAATATTTGAAGTGATAAGTTTCATCAGGTTCTGATGGGCTGAATATTTGACTCGGTCCCCTATACTGGTTTGGTAATGTAGCTGAAAAATCCCATCCATAACTCTCTATTTGTGCACGAAACATACAAATCCTAACTGCTCGCTCAATTACTTTGACATTGATATGTAATTTGTTGTGTTTTATCTAAGATCATGTGCATTACTTTTAGCTTCCTTTGAAAAAAAACTCTGTCCAAACATGAAGGCAACTCTGTAACAAATGAGTTAATACAAAAATGATGCTATCATAAAGTGGGATTCTGCTTAACTTTCCTCTTTTCTGAATGTGAAACTTACTGTGTGGAGGATTATCAGTAAGGGGAAGGGTTGCTTGCTTCATTACTATGCCAATGTTGCAGTCCTGTGCTATGCATGACCGATATGGTCAGTCTCCCTCACTTTGTCCAACCCTACCTGCACTTAGTCCCACCCTCAGTGTGCGAATTTACGTCTGTCCTCTACAAGCAAACAGAAGCATCAGTTGTCATTCAGTGTTACAAGTAGCTACATGGAAAAACAGATCATATGCCTGATTTGGCTCTCATTGCTATCTCAATTGCCAATCATCAGCTTGCAACATCTGTCAAAAAAACTCTGAGCATAGATGTGAAATGCTGGTGGACAGAACACTGAATCAAAGAGGAAGACAGAGTGGTTGGTGGTAGGCTAACAGTGACTGTACCTCATATGTTTCCTCTCTTCTGAGAAACCAATTTGGATGTATCTCATATTGTTGATAGCAACGAAGTGGTTAGGGAGGAAGCAGAGTGTGGAGGACAGACCTAGACAAGCTGATAAACATTGGTAGGATACAATCACTCACTTTCAGTTTCTTCTGGAAGCATTTTTTTTTTTGAAACCAATACTTCCAACTGCAATTTATACTTATTTGTATACATATTGTGGACTTTTGATTTGTCAGAACAGTAAAAGAACAAGAATGATGCATGGAACAGTGTGCAGTCCCAACATTCTTCAATAGTGGGCCTGTCATTGCCCCAACCATGGGAATTAGACCATTCAAATTTGTGTCCATATCACAGTCATCTGAAATGTCTTCTCTTTCCCTTACCTTACCTTAAACCAAACCCTAACCCCTCACCTTCTTTCTTTACACAGTTTAGTCATGAGGGGAGATGTAGTTATACAAGTATTTAGGGACATGTATGTAAAGAGAGATGTATGTATGTATGTGGACTGCATTATTTTGTCAGCAATATAGCAGACAGATCATCATAACATGTCGGCATATTCGTTAAGAAAAAAGTCAACAGATCTGCACTGTTTTCCTCATTTCTTCTGCTACAGTCATATCTAGTTTGATGTTTGAACTGGGCCTAGGCATTGCTTGCTTTGACAGTGAAGACTGATACTGGCAGGTGTTGATTAAACTTTGTCATCATGAAATTCCATGTATTGATTGTAGGCGTTAGAAATTTGGTAAATATTTGGTGCCAAAATGAAATAACCTGTTTATTTTAAATTGTAACTTTTAGTAAAAGTGCACTGCATGTCAGTTGCCCAGTGGTTTTATCTGTCAAACTACTCTATTCATTGTTTCCACAGATAATGACTGTGATTTAAATTTGAGCATTTACCAGACTTCCTTGATCTTATCTTCAGAGTATAAACAGTGGAGAAAAGGCTACTGAGAGTAGGAGAAACATATTTCTATCAAATTCTGAGAAAAACTGTGAATTTAAAAAGATTAAAATATATGTAACGTGTGACTGCATAGTTCACCAAATGATGGCATTACATTTCTGCTTGTTTCCAGAGTCCATATTGAATCTGTTATCAATTTGTTTGTCATTCATGTACTTCAGGTTCCAGAGTGGCTGTTTCCCTTGGCCTTCAGTGATGACAACAGTATTCGATACTATGCTTGTCTAGCAATCTCAGCCTTGGTGGCCAACAAAGAACTGGAAGCCTCTGTGATCAAATCTGGTACCCTGGACTTGGTAGGTCAAAAATTGTGAAAGCATTACCCAGAAATGGCCAGATAGAAAATGGCTGAGCTTGTTCATACTGTAAAAATATTGCTATTATTATTATTTTTTTTTTTAATGTAATATCTGTTATTACAATGTGAATATGCTAGTATCAAGTTTTGAGATGATAGTGATAACATGACCATCTATGAGGAAATGTCTCAGCATTTTCTTTTCTATTCTACTTATCATTTTTAGCCCTGAAATGTTGAAGCTTTTTATAGCATTTACAATTAATACACTTCTTCACTATAAATGTTTGTACCCAGTTTATCAATCACCAACTCAGTCATATCCTTTCCTGATCAGCATGGTTGGTGATCTTCAGACTGATTATTTTTTTTTTTTTGTGTGATTTATCCATCATTATTGATAAATCCTCGAATGAGCTTTTGAAGTTTCTGCGAGGTTATTTATATTTAGGTTGAGCTTTACTTTTGTTGATTCCAGAAAACCCTCTAGTGATTTAACCTTGGTGTTCCTTAAAATTTACCAGGAATTATCAGGTTTTTTTTTACTTTGTTCTTGACCAGGTCTTGCCATTCATCAACTCCAACAAGCCGTCCCAGTTTGCCCAGAGTGATGTGACACACAAACAAGGCAGGGACAAGATCTGGCTTAAACACCTCATCCCGTTGCTCTTCTCAAGGCGACAGGAGGCCCAGGCTCTGGCTGCCTTCCACTTTGCTATGGAGGCCATCATCAAGGCAGAACAGGGCAGGCAAGAGGTAAAGTAAACATACTTCTCCAATCAAACACCTGCATGCATTATCATCTCAGTCATTACATTATGGCCTCTTTAGAGTAATGATTGAACATATATGGTTTGATATGTCTTGAGCAGTTTTGCACCATAGACAGTACTTAACATGTAATTTCAAGATGATTCTATAAATATTTTTTTAAATTAATGACAAGACCATCAAGGATTTTTAGTAGATTTCTAAGAGAGATGGGTGTACATAATTTACAATTTCTTCATGCCTGATGTTGATGTTCAATATTTTAGAACTGTGAACTTATGTGACATCACTGCTTTATTTTGTTTGTCTCTCAGATTTTTTCATTACATCAATGAAGAAAACTGGGCAGTTCAAATCAATGGTAGGATTGCTGGGTGTATGTGGTAGATCTGTAGGAATAGATGTGCAAATTTTGTGTACTTTAATATAGCTGAGTGTTGACATGAGTTGTTTTTTCTGTGTTTTCTCTCAGATTTTCCACGAGATTGATGCTGTGGAACCTCTGAAGAAAATAGCCGGCAGCCCCAATACGGTGGCCTCGAAACTGGCAGCGGAGGCCCTGAAGATCATTGGGGAGAAGATCCCCCACAAACTGTCGCAGCAGGTACCGCTGTGGACCGTGGATGATGTTGCATATTGGGTGACACAGGTATTCTACAGCACTATGTCTTCATTGTATTCTTTGTGCCCCATTTCCTAGGACATACAGTCATAGGTTTTCAGCCTATGGATTTTTTTTGTAGATTTGCATAAAAAATTTTCCTCTTTCTTTTTTTTTTTTGGGCCACTAACACACAGTGGTTATTGATAATTGAAAAGTCTGGATCCATGAATAAAAGTGTTTATGAAATGTTTCCCTACAGTAAATTGTCATACCGATGGCTCGAAGTTCATAGTGGTAAAATACAAGATTTCGGGCCAGCCAGAAATACATCAGGCGTTTTTCTATGTAATTAAATCATCAGCACTACTCATGGCTATTATTATTTGGGGGACATCTAAATCCAATAGGCTTTAAATTTATTACGTCTCTTATTCAGCAAAGAATAAAGGTCATAAATTTCCTATCCACCCTTACAGGTCAAACCAAGAAGTGAGGCAAACTTATTGCCAAGGCAAGGCCAAGATCATTGGTCCATGGGATTTCCCAGGATATTTGTGAACTCTATTCTTTATCACAAAATCTTTAGTCATATCTTAATTGGCAGAAGGGACAACAAGAAGAAAATGAATTCGTAATTTTCTGAGTGTTCCAATTTATGGGGTCTGGCAAGGAAGATGAAGCTGTTGTCTTTTGGCACTTTCAGTGCACAACTATCCTTGCTGTTTTTGTGACTTCCCACAGATTGGTTTTGAAGACTATGCACCCAAGTTCCGAGAGGCCCATGTTGATGGGGACATTTTGCTGATCCTGACGGATGAGGACCTACACTCTGGATTAGGCATGGCTTCCAGTGTGGTTAGGAAAAGGTGAGCTTTCAGAGAGGCACAGTGGACACTGGTCATGTAGGCATGGTGAAATGAGTTTGATGTCCGAATTTTTGATGTATTAAGTTACTGGTATCAGTGGAAAGGGAAGTAAGTGTACTTAATTTTAGAGAGTGCTGAGATATTCAAATTGAAAGTCAACTTTTATGACGCTGTGGTCAACAAAATCCAAATTTCATCAACAAAGCCTCCTTTGCCATGTGACACATTTCACATGGTGATGTGACATATCTACTTTGTGAGACTTGGTCTCTGTTGCCATTGAAATACAGGCATAGTTTTTGATAGAAGTTTGAAATTTTTATCCTCTCTTCAATCAGCTTTGTTGAGTGAAAATTCATTATGGCACACTTTTTCCTCCAAATTTCTCTTTCAAAAAAAAAAAAAAAAAAAGTGTAAAAATTGGATGCTTGTATATCTATGAGAGAGAGAAAGTGTTTGATTTCCATCTGGAATTGTTCATTATTTTATAGTCTTTTTTCCTTCAGCGAGTCCAGTTTTTACAATTAAGATTTTCTGTGGGAGACAGCCTGACTCTACAGATCTCTTATTTCCTACTCCCATAATCTGCAACTGAGATCAGTGCTTTTTGGAGGGCAGGAACTGCAGTCCTTCTGTCATTAAGCAGGGTCCTTTTATTCTGCAAGGTAGATCATTTATCGGCAAGCACATAGGACCCCTTTAAGTATATGGAGGTCATTTTTGTTTTTTGTGTTGAACAGATTTACCCGTGAGCTGAAGTCGCTGAAGATCACAGCAGACTACTCCATCAGCGACCCAACAGGGCTGGACAACTGGTTGATGTCCTTGAACCCTGAGTTGTCCCAGTACACGTACTGGATGTTGCGGCAAGGTGTCGACAAGTTTGAACTCAAGCTCCTCTCAGAGGAAGAGCTCAAAGTGGAGTGTGGCATTCACAACAGCATTCATCGGCGCCAGATCGTCATGCACAGAGAAGGTAAGAGTTGAAAGCATTTGAGATCAACCAGCTCCTGTTGTTGCTGTGGAATCATCATCTTGTTTTATATTTTCCCATGGAAGTAACCACCGGTTATTCCTCTTCACACATTGTTGAGCCTCAACAGTGGTGTCTCACTTTTTTCAATCTCTGGTAATCCTCTGTGCATCCTCCCATGTCAAACAGTGTACTAATCAAATTGGTAGCCTTAGGACATGCAGGTAGGCTTTGCCTTCAAAATCTGTTTAGGCTGCCATGTTTCCTCTTCCCTTTTGAGTTCCAGTCAAGAGCGTGTCAGGTGACATTTGTTACCTCTTTCCGCAGCGTGTCTTTGACACAATGCCATTTTCTTTTCCTGACAGAAATAGCTATGATATTAATATATACATTTGTCTCACAGCAAGTCACAATGTCGTATGTCGATTTTTGCCAAAAAACTGAATTAGTGCTATCACGCAAAACCTTACTTCATTCATTTTCATGTGGTGGAAAGAGTTTTGAGCTATCTTGACTATAGCCAAAGATATTGCAGATTGAAGAAACATAGGGTGACCACTCAGCTAGCCTGGCTATATCAAGGAAGACAGTCGGCAAAAATGAACGGTTCAGACCTAAAATATTCACTTCATTTGATCCCAGTGTAGTTATAGTTTGTCCATAACAGCAATGTTTTCTTATTCAGAGATAAATGTTCTTTTAATTTCTACAATCTACATAAATCGACATCAAAAACCTATTACATTCAAACTCTGTTTTCTCTGTTCGAGTTGAACAACTTATGACTCATTCTGACTGGCCACAAGGCATTTTTATTTGTACCAGGAAGTATCAAAATATTCCAATGTTTCAAATACAAAGACCGAAGAAAAAAAAAGGTATTTTTGTTTCATTTATGCTTTTTTAAGAACAGGTATACCTTGCTACAGCATGTAATTTATAACGCATCCCCAAAACTTTCTATTACCAAAGACTGTCGTCTGTTAACTTCCTGGTGCCTGATGTTTTCACAGAACTCACCACCCCTGAGACACCAAATCTACCTCACCATCACTTGCCTGGTCTTCCGTCCACGGACCCTAGTCACAGCATCAACCTCAACAGTTTACGATCCATCGATGTCTTCATCTGTTACAGGAGATCAAGTGGCTCTCAGTTGGCCAGGTATTTTGATAAATACGTTAAGGACCTTCCCCTTAGACTTTGGCACCATCGCCATCATCATCATCATCACCTCTGGCACCACCGTTATCATCACCACATCACAAACAGTGCCATTATCAGCAAGAAATCCATAAAGGCATGTTAACTTGACTTGTAGATAGACATTGAAAGTGGACAAACTGCCCCATAGCTTAGAGTTTTGATTTGAAAGTGGTTATTTCCTAGTGCTATATTGCATGAGATTTGAAGAAAGAAAAAAAAATACAGAAGAAAAAGGAAATCTAGCTGATTTCATGGTCTTGTAAGAAAGATATGTTCTGAACAGCTTGTATATTATAACTACATCTACATTTTCTCTCTTCAGCCTTCTCAAGGTTCATCTCCAGTTGCGGGGTTTTTCAGTATTTCTGGATATTGATCGACTGCGGGCTGGCAAATTTGATGAGAACTTGCTGCTCAGCATCCACCTGTCCAATCATTTTGTGCTCATTTTAACACCAGATGCACTGGACAGATGTATTGGTGAGTGAATATCTTGTGGTTTCAGTGCAAGAAATAATGTTTGCTAGAAGACAAAGATTTTGTTACTTATCTTGAATCCTCAATCATTGCCAAGCATTGAATATTTTGTGGTCTCAGCTCAAGAACAATAGTTCATATTTGACTAAGCAAAAACCTGGAAATCCCCAGTGGAATGTTTGTACCCCTGCTGAAAAAAAGAACACCCACTGATGTTTGTTACCGTTCCACCACGAGATCCAAGAACAGTTGTCATCAGTCCCATGCATTTTTTTGTGTGTTTTTCTGTGTCAGTGGTAGTGAACAGTTTGGAGTGTCTGTACCCCCCTACTAAAATTAGACAGAGATTTCCAGCCGTTCACTTGGTCAGAACAAATCTATTGTGTTTCCTGGCAGAGGATGTCTTTGAATACTGGCTTTGCGACTTACCTTGAATCCTTGCCAAGCAAGAATTATTTGATATTTTAGCTCAGGAATATGAGAGCCTGTCATCAGATCATTTCTGTATTTTAACTCGAGACCCACAAACAAGCCAGCAAAACAAAGTCCTTGTCATGGCTCTTTGTCAGTGTGTTTAACTGACTGGCACTAGTTACCTCATGGATCATTTGTTTTGACCAGAGACTTCATCCATTATGTAGACATAGTTTGGACATGGAGTGGTTCGACATTGGTCTTCATGTGTGGTTCCGGCCTATTTCTGGAACAGAAAACGCAATCTGGAAGTGGAAAATGACACATATCAATCACTGCCTTCCAATTATTTTGAGATATGATTATGAATCCTGATTTAAGTCTGT
>JBCEWB010652550.1:11510-35381 GCA_039654565.1 Peronia peronii
AAGTGGAAAATGACACATATCAATCACTGCCTTCCAATTATTTTGAGATATGATTATGAATCCTGATTTAAGTCTGTTAGAACGTACCCTAGCCCTAACCCTAACCTTAGCCCTAACCCCAACCCTACAGTCAAACACTAATGTATTGTATACGTTGTTTGATTGCAGGATTAGGATTAGGGTTAGGGTCAGGGCTAGGGTATGTTCTAATAGACTTAAATTTGCAATCATAGTCATACTCGTATATAATTGAAAGGTAGGGATCAATATGTGTCATTTCTACTTTCGAGTTGCTGCTTCCACTGAAGAGACAGGCCAGGACCACACAAGAAGACCAGTGCCAGTGGTTCAGTTATTGGATCATACATTTGTTATTCCTATCTTCATTACTCCATTAAATCATGTTATCTACATCTCCATAGGTGATGATGCCCAGGAAGACTGGGTACACAAGGAAATAGTGGCAGCCTTAGAGACCAACTGTAACATCGTCCCAATCATCGACAACTTTGAATGGCCCGCTCTTGAACGGCTGCCTTTGGACATGAGGGGTGTTGTCCGTTTTAACAGCGTGAGGTGAGATGATCCAGAATACATTGGGATGGTTTTCTGTTTTTCTCTCTCTCTCTCTCTCTTCTTTGGATGTCAATGTTGATTTTATCTTATGTATATGTAACAACTGGTTATAATTTAAATAAAATGTAGCATGATTCTGGAAAAATTGTACCTTTGTGACAGCTGTCCTTGCAATAAGTTGGTTCTAAATTTATATATATTTTAAAGCTTTAGTCTTTGTGTAGCCTATGTTTAACAGCAACTGAGACAGACAGCACTTTCTGCCATATCAATCTTATCTTTAGTTTGGATTTTTAAATTCTTTTTTGCTCTCAGGAGAAGTATCCATGACATCTGATTTCATAGGTTCAGGAACTCTTAATTGTGACTGTGTGTGCAGTTGCTGTTTTATTTTTTTGTCTGATTTATCATATTTGTGACATTCTGATTTTCTTTCTGCCTTTTCACTACTCTGAAATATATATATACATCAATAAACACATTCCTTGTCAAGGGTTTCTTCTAACTTGTAACTTTATAATTTTACTAGAAGAGAACCCATGGCTTTCGTGGAAGATTATTTAAATATAGGTCAAACCAACACTGTCCTATGACTCAAGGCATATGGCAAACCTGCGCAACTTGATGTTGGTATTTTGGATGGTTCAACTGAATGTTACTCAAAGAAAACATGTTTGTGAATGTTTCATTCTATCGAACGTACAATTCGGATCAAATTCTCTCGCAAGTTTACTATTCAGTTATTGTCGCCTTTTTAGAATAACATCAAAATAAACAGCTTTTTTTCGGCTCTATGTAAGTAGAGACACAGATCTTTGTGCAACAATGTTGTGTGCCAAATTTCATATGGATACATTCAGTTGTTTTCGAGTCAATAAGTTTTTTATGGGTTTTGCCGCAGGTTTATAGTTTACATGATTATTTGATATGCCTGCCACTTGTGTTACTATTGATACATTCATCTTTTACCATCTCTTACTCTGCTCTAATCAGATGGGTACACGAGTACCAAGATGCCTGTGTTGACAAGCTGGAGACGTTTCTCCGCAGGGGGCGGCGACCATCCCAGCAAGTTCACAGTTCTCTCACCTCTTTACACATGGCGACCTCTGACCCCCAGTTTCCACCTGACAGCCCCTGCAAAACCTCCAGTTGTCACAACCTGCTGGACCTGGCTGCGTCCTGACCTCAGCCCTTTTGCTGCGGCTCAAATTGCTAAGACTGCCTTGCTAAACTTCTCGCGAGCTGCTTAGAACCATGTGGTGACCTCTATGGTATTAGTCTTTGGTAATATTCTTTACATCGACACTATCTGATGGACACAGGTTTCTCTTTCCCTATGTTAGTAATGTCAGCAGCATCAATACATGGCATTACACTACCTACCTACTGTATCAAGAATCCACGTTGCAGAAAAGGAGCCATTCTGTTGCAGAGACTAAGAATACATGTTGTGCTTTGGAGACTTATACTGAAGATATGTCATACAGATACCTCATTATGCTGCAAAGTAGAGTTATACTGCAGATATGCCATTATGCTGTAAAGGAGACTTATACTGCAGATACATCGTTATGCCATAAAGGAGACTTATACTGCAGATACATCATTATGCCATAATGGAGACATACTACAGATATGTCATTAACCTGTCAAGGAGACTTATCCTGCAAAATATGTCATTATGCTGTGAAGGAAGCAGACCTATACTGCAGATATTTCATTTGGCTAAAGAAGAGTTATATTACAGATACATCATTATGACATAAAGGAGACTTACACTGAAGCCATGTTGTTATACTATGAAGGAAAGTTATACTGATGCCATGTTACCGTGCCGTACAGAGACTTATTATGACTTATTATGTCCTGGACAGTAGAAGAAACTGATGCTTCAGAATGCCCGTATACTGTCAAGGAGACTGATATTGAAGATATGTTATCATGCTAGAAGGATGATTTGTCTTGGAGGCTTCTGGTTTTACAGTAAAGCAGATGAATATTGACGACATATGTTGCTATTCTGACAGGAAAAACAGAATGACCGAGGATATGTCATTATGATGCATAGAAGAATTCATTGACGATGTATGGTATTACTCCAAAGAAGACTTGTATTGACGACCTAGCTGTACAAAACCAGGCTGTGGATTCTGTCCTGTGTTTGGTCACATCTAGATTGAAATAGTGAAAGATGTTGGTTCTGCATAATATGAAAAAAGTTTATGGCAGAGCGAGGTGTGCTGTCTTCATCACTGTGTGATATAATCAAGTCACATATTATTGGATGTGATTTCCTAGAATAATTCACAATCATCATGTTATTATATCTGAGGAAAGTAACTTGTTTGATGACAGTGCCAAATGCCTCCTTTGAAAGAGAGACTAAACTTTCAAATACCTGATGGATCTTGAATTTGGTTTTGTTACTTGTTTGTAGTTTGATCTTCATAGTCTCATTTCCTCTATTAGCACAGAGGTTTGAGTATCAATGCGATGTTTATTGTCTTTTTATTTTCTTCCTCCGCCTATCCATATGTATTGTTTGGAATTCAACGAATAATGAACAGTCTTTGAAAAATGTTTTGGAAAAAATTGTACATCGCTGATCATTTGCAGCAGGTATGAATTTTTTCATGCTCTCAAGCCATAAAATTGAATCTGATAAATTTCTCTACCTGTTTTAAGTTCCATAGTTGATTGTATCTATCATTATGGTAAAAATTCCAGATTGTCTTTTTTTTTGTTTATAGTGGAGACTAGCAGATAGGCAAATAACTGAAGTGCCGTAAATTTTTAATTATTTTTTCAGATTATTTTCTTTTCATTTGTCAAAGCCATTGGAGAATCTTACCAAACATTATCATGTCAAGCTTGGAGAACATATCGATCAGTTCTCATGAGTTTTCTTGCCCATATCTGGAATAATAGAATTCCATTTTATCAGTATGTGGTGCTAACTGAGTAGATTTTAATGTTACAGAATGATGATATAAGTAACTAAATCATCACTTATGCAATTTTGTTATCTGTCACCTTGTCTCCTTTTGGAAGATAATAAGAGCTGACCAGTTTCATACATGACAAAGGTGTTAAAGTAGAGGAAATTTATGAAGTTTTTTTTTTTTTTTCTTTTTTACTGCTTGTGTAAACTTCAGAAAGTAATTCTGTTCATGTTTTGGGAATCATCAAGCTCATTTAAACATTTTCGTTTCACAGTTTGTCTTGGTGCTTATTACTAATTTATTTGAAAATTGGAGTTACTATGTTTTTTTTTTTTTTCTGAGTTTATGGTAGTAGATGGCTTAGAGGAGAAATTGCGTTGAAATGGAAGTCGCTGCTAAATTTCAGAATTGTTCACTACTGGTACCATCTAGCAGCCAATTTCATTGTCAGTTGTGAATTAATTTTTAGAACACATACGTTGTTCAGGCTTCATTGTTTCTAAGGCACTTTAACTCGAAGATGTTTTCAGTTTTCAAATATTGTATACAAGCTCAAGTTGTTAACAATGTCCCTTTTTTGGGACATATCTATTTGTCAGGGAATAGCACTAAACACAAAGAAATTTTTTAGTATTTTGTGGAAACAATTTGTTATACAATAATGCACCTACATTTTTTTTTATGTGTTAATGGTATTCCACAGAATGCATGATCAGAATCTAAAGAACTAAGTGAGGATAAAACAGGAGTTGAAAAAGCTATAATGAAACTGTATCAGTGTGAAGCTGAATGATAAGTCGTAAGTCCTCACAGTTTTTGTTCTTATGGATATATTGTGAAAATTTGGTCCAATTACTTTTTAAGGATTTCAAATAATGTATCATCCCCATCACTTTTTGTTTTAATTGACATATTATATTGAAAGATTGGTCTAGGATTAATTTCTAGGGATCTCAGATATGTAACTCTAACATGTTTACATTACCAATCATGTTTTTGTTGTTGTTGTTTTTTTTCAACAAGATGTGAGGGAAATAAAAGAAATCATATATAGAATTCTGTTTCCATGGTCCAAGAGTAAAAACTTCTGAAGTGGTTTTTTTTTTTCCCGATATCTGTAACGAGTTTGCAGTTAAAATATCCATGAAACAATCATAGATGTTTAGGATTCAGGATTCAATTATTTTTTCAAGTTTTTTTTTTTTTTTTTCATCTTGATACCCGATGATTTGTTATGTTAACCTTACAATATTAATTTGAGATGCCTGGCACAACGCACATGAACATTGCTAAAACAATCAACATGTTCTTGCTCAGTTTACAATCTGCTTTGTGATTGTGATGGAGGAGACAACTCCTACTTTCTTTTTTTGCCAAATGAATGGTTTCCCTTGCCAACATAGATGTTTAAATCCAACATAAGTTGATGATAAAAATTGGTATGTATAGTCAGTTTTAATGTCATATTATATACAGTATGCATGCACTGCATAACATCTTAAATTTATAAATTTGTTTCAGGAATGTTGTGCATAACATACTGTATTGTGGTGTAAATTTACAGTTCATGCTGTCAAATCTCATATTCAAAAGGTTTGTGTCATACATAGACATATTAATGTCTCATTTATCCATTTATAATTTGTGATAATCCCTCTAGGTGTTTGTGCATACGTTTTTGATGTAGCATAATATGGAATAAGAGAAAACTCATGCAGAAAATCTCTGTGCAAATAATTCATTATTTATCTATTTATCTGCATTAGTTCCTGTTGTGATTGTTAATGGCACCAGCATAGTTTTTGGGTTAGTTTTTTCCCCCCAAAAAAATTACAAGGTGGGCCATAAGTAGACTAGCAGTTGTTTGACTATTAGTGTTGTGCTTTAGGTCAAAATTATCCAGATTACTTTTTTGAACCAATTCAAAACCATTTTGAACATGTACAAGATTAAACTTTATTAAATGTAAATGAAGTATTGTGCAGTCGAATTTCTTCCGGTTTGAACAACGTCTTCGAGATCTTCGTAACTCAAGATTTCTGTGATTGCATTTTTGACAAAGGAATAGGACTGCTAAGGGGACATAACCATAAGCACACTAATGTGGTCCGATCTTAATAGTATTCTAGGAATTAACGCCCTTCAGTTCATCTACATGACACCATCTGTTGTCTTTTGGACAGCACATTACCCTCCACCATGTGGCTGTGCTTGTGTCGCGTCTTGTAGATTATAGTTATTCCTTGCAATACAGACAGCATGTGTGGCCTAGACCATCACCCCACTCAGTTGCCACACCACCCCGTCCTGGTGATTCACCTTCAGTGAGGCTCAAAGTTAAACCGACTCTATACATTGCTGACCCTTACCTCTCCCACACATCTTTTCCTTTTCATCAACAGCCTGGGGTGAGCAAGGCCAGACAAAATAATGAGCCTGATCAGACATTCTGCCACTTTGTGATGTGGTAGATAATGAAATTGTTCAAGAAATCCGTGTTGAGAGTTTGAGAAATGCGTGTTAATAATACAAGAAAACAGGAATTCTAATGGGACTGATAATGGCGATTTCCATGAACCTGATATTTGTGTGTTTGAGTTTTCTGTATTCAACTAATTTGATTGTAACTAAAAATTTAATTTATAAAGAAAAAAAATTAAAATGTGGAAAGTGCCTGTCTACAGAGTGTTAGCCTATATTTGGCCCACCCTGTATAGAAAGAGATTCATTTAGATAACAAAGCTTTGTGTCTTTTCTTGAGGGGAGGTTGTTCAGTTGTTTTTCTTGTTGTCGGTTTTTTTTTCTGATTTAGTGTTTGAAGACTTTTAGAATGGCAGTTTATAGCTCAGATTTGCTAAACTTAGCAAAATTGTTGAAACCTGATGAGTACCATAAATTTGTATTTTATTTAACGCAAGTATTTACAAGTACATTTATTGCTCAGAGTAAAATTTCCATGTCAAACATCTGGAATAATGGAAGATTTTAAAATGCATATACTTACGCTGCTCAGCAAAAAAAGCTTAAGTTTGAACACAAATTAAGAATTTTTTGCTTATTTTATAGTCAAGTGAAGTAGCACAAAGGGAAACTTGAAAATTTACACAAATAGCTCAGAACTTTACAAGTGAGGATAGTTTAGAGAAAAAAAATTATGGCAAGCATTTAGCATTAAGGACAGCTTGCATCCAAGAACTAATACTGACACCAAAATGTAAATGTGGAACATTAAATATCAGGAACAGCTCAGAGATGGTTTTACTGCTTGGAGCAAAATCTGTTTTGAACATTGTCATTACTGCTCAGAGCAAAGATCTCTATCAGAAACATTACAGATTTTACCTTAAATACTTCGATTGTCTCAGTTTATTGGCTCATGAATTTTATTCATGTATATTTTGTTCAAATTCCACCAATGGACTAATGCAATGAACAGATTTTTTTTTTGGTGGAAAGTGAGGTTGTTTTAGTTCATCTATATTACTGGCCAGTAAATTGATGTGGACAAGGTTAGTGTATGTATGATATAATACATATAACATACAGTCACAATTTGAGACCTTTTAGTGTTTTTAAAAATTCTTATATACAACAAATGCAATTCATTTTCTAATCTGAGAGTTTCAACAACTCAACAGAAAATGATCATGATTTTAGAAATTTCTGCTAGGTCTGTTCTTACAAATTCGAGACTGAAAAGATCTGTGAACTACTTTATTATACCTTTATTTGTCAAATGTCTCGCAACCAGGTGATATGTGCTTGATGTCAGATTTGATATATCATGTACAGATTTATTTATTTTATTATATGTGTACATGTGTCACTGGGAAGGGAAATGTGAGTAAATTCACTTTGGTGGAAAAAAATTATTTAGCTGTAGCTGTCTGTGCAGCGCTATTCATATACTGAGTTAACTCTTGTTTGCTACTCCATGGTCAGTAAAATCCAGTTTTGTCAATGAAGCTTCCTATCAACATTCAATTCATTACATATGGTTGCCCAAGAACTTTATTAGTCAAAGAGAGTTGGCTGCTTTTTGGAACTCAGCACTGAGTTTCTTTTGTAATTTACTTTCAGAGTTGTGATAAATACAGTGAAAATGAGTCTGCTCTGAGACATTTGTTAGAGAGATTTATCTGTAGGCTATCACTATACAAGGATTTTTATGCTCTCTGGTAACTTTTGTAATTCCCTCTTTAATTTTTTTTCCCTCTTATTTACTCTGTTATGTAGCTCTTTTGATATTAGCTCTTTAGACAGTGATTGTGAAAGTTATTGAGCATCATCTACATTTATTTTGTTCATCTGCAATTGTAGGAATGGGCATTTCTGTAATTATGGTTGGATTTTGCTTCGTGCCAAAATATGTATGTGGTATTTTTTATAATAATATTTTTATGATACTTTGTAAACTGTTAGGGAAATTCCAGCTCAATGTGACTGTCCTTATGATGTAAAATTTAGTCAATTTTGCCACCTCTTTTGGTTGAGCCAGGACAATATGTTTTCAGTGACACACTTAATTCATTCCATGCCCGAGCCGTTTCCACGTCTGTGCCAGGCAATTTCTTACTGGCCTACTAGCGTAGTGGGGTAACTTGTTTTAAGGGCTCCTATGGTGTTTGTGTTCGTCTCAAATATAGTCATGTTGCATATCAAAATGAAGGAAATTGAATAATGTTTGATGTGAAATGGGAAAAAAGTGGGATAAATGGTTACACAGAGGAAGAAAGGGAGATATGTGGAAGAGTATGAACATGGGACATAATTTTTTTCACACATATTTTCACTTACTTGTTCTTGTAGCTTGGTTTGCCACATAGTAATCCATTTGTAGCATAGTAATCCAAAAGGTATATCCATTTCTGAATAATTTGCCATTTACAGATTGAAAATAGTCCAGTTATTGATGATTTTATGTCCATTTATATTTGTCACCGTACACATGAATAAAAGAAGAAAAAAAGAAAAGAAGACCTCACACTGTACTGCCAGTGTCTTGGTTGGTTGGTTGGTTTGTGTTTCGGTCCCTTTCGGCGTGCCCCCGGGGGGGGGGGGGCTGTGCCATATCGGGAGAACCGTCCCATGTGTTTTTCCGTGCATGTTAGACTTTATTTTTGTATTTTGGCCTTTCGCCCGCCGTCCGCCTTCTGCTCGCTTTGGCGCTTGAGTGTATTGGTGCCTACTATTCTTGCTTTTGTTGTAAATGTGCCTCAGCATGATATTGCCTGAAGCACACTTTGACACACACATGTGGCGATCCTGTACAGCCTATGCAGTAGTATGAGGATCGTTTGGCTTTCTTTTTGGTCAAGCAGTAAACACATTGTCGATCAAGGCCACTGAAGTCGACCACCAAATGTGTGTTTCCATTGAGCCTCTCAGCAGCTTCATTTACAGGTTTTCTTCCAGGCTTTTGGGCTGCAGGCTTTTGGGTTGCAGGCTTAGGTGGTTGGATTCCTGCAGTTGGTTGGGATGGGGCTGAAGCCTGAACAAGCTGATATATGAGCTGTTCCTTGAAATCAGCCGCAGGGATTGGTTTTGTGCCAGCTGGCTGGGTGAGAACGTACAGGATGTGGCTGTTGATTTGGCTGACTTCACAGATCCATGTGAAAATCTTTTTCCACCATTTTATGGTTTTGCAACCGTGTGCTCGGTAGTAAGAGACTTGTTGGTCCACACGGTGTCAACCATTCATTGAGACATTTGTATTCATGGATGATGGATGGTTTCTGTCCTCAGCGACCTTCAGTTCGCGCAACGGACGATGCCTTTCCATGTGTTGACACAACATGGACAGGCTTTTTTGCCTTCTTATCTTTCCATGAGACAGAAAGAATACTGTGTTACTCCTGGACATGGCAGGATGAAGCCATGTGAGCCAGCCACTGTGTTTTCCATTCCACAGGAAAATCACGACGATTTGTTTGTACAGTGCCTGTGTAGTTGAAACTGTTAACTGCAAGTGTTGTATGAGTGCTGCTGTGGTGTAATATCTGTCTGTGTAGATGTGATGGTGGTTATGATATGGTTGCAAAAGTGTGTCACAGATTTTTATTGCTTGACCAACTGTTTCATCTATGTTTGGGTTGTGGGCAGTTTTTTTCCCGAAATAGATGAGGAGGTTCAGTGTGTACGCAGTGATTGCATCACAAAGGCCAAATGTTTTTATACGATATTTTGAAGGTTTGGCACTGTTGAACTGCTTGTGTTAGAACCTGTGTTTAAATCCAATAACCATATCATCGATGCTAAGCTTTTCAAATGGGATGAAGCATTTTTGAAACTGGGCGATGAGGTTGTTCATGAAAGTTTCTGTTTTTGCTTGTCCTTGAGCGTTGGGCTCAGATGCATGCATCATTGTGTGGAGTAGCAACTGGAATTTGTTCCTGCTCATAATTGTTCCAAACCATGGTGTGTTCTTGAAGGTTGTTGTGGACCAATAGTCTGAAATCTTTGGCCTCTGATCCATTCTTATTGCTATGATGATAACGAAGAAGGCCATGAGTTCTTGTCGATTTACGTTCTCCCACCGATGGAGCTGGGAATGCTTTGTTAGTGGTCTCTTCCTCACCATAACACTTTCATTGTAAGAGTTGATGCTCTCAACTAACTCATCCATTTTGTAAAGATTGAGTGCAAAAACCCTAGAGCATGTCCATCAGCCACCGGGTCAAGTTTGGAACCACAGTTTGTATTCCTAAAATGTGAGCTCCCAATCTGTTCATCTTCCGGTGCACGCCTCCAACCATTTACATCTAGATCTAGATCAGTTCTATCCTCATCAGCACCACTAGTAGTAGTAGTAGATCTACTTTTTCCTTTTCCTTTCCCCTTTCCAGCAACTTTCCTTGTCTTTGGTGGTGGAATCAGTGGTTCAGAATCATTGTTGCTACATCTAGATCGTGACTCGTCACCACTAGATCTGTCCTTTTCTTCAACTTTATCGGCTAAGAAATCATCATTGGAGTCATCATCAGAGTCAGTAAAGTCGTCTGTTGACTTTTCTCCTTCCAGCATTTGCAAAAATAATGTATGTACTTGCCTACTCGATAATCTGCGCACACTAGATAGTCCAGGCTCTTGTGACAGGTTGTTGTTTACCTTGGCAACAAAAACAGATATCGGTACCGATTGGAAAAACCACCAAAAGTGACACTTTCCTCACATGTAAACACAAACTGACACTTTTTTTTGCTTTCAAAAAAATGTATGAGAGTTACTGTTCTTGATTGATATAGAAAAGTCTAATGTTCGGGTCACTATATGCAAAACAAAACTACTGTATGCATATCGACGATAGATCGCAGATGGGCATGGAATGAGTTAAAGCATGATAATGGTATTAGTCACAAGATCACGGCAGACTGTGAGCAAAATGATTTCAATCAATTTATGATTCTCACAATATGTCTAGCTGGAATACTGGCTCTGAATTTATAATGCATACATCCAAATGTCGCAGAGAGATTTAATTTTTTTTGATGGGAGTTAGACGCAAAATTACTTTTACAAATCCCATGTGTGTTAAGAAAAAAAAAAACAGATTTGATTTGAGTAGTATATTTGATAGATAATTTCTTGTTTGACAAATGTATGCCTCTCAGGACATGTCAAAATAGAAAGCATTGCATTAGGATTAAATAGTAATGTCCCATTTGGCCTTGGAATTTAAGCAAAATGTTGTGATATACATCCAGGGCGTTGTCTCATTTTTAAAAAAGAATTTTAATGAGACATGTTTTCTGTATTTTAACAAAACTGTTCTCATTAGTTTATGCCATAATATGTTCTGCTGATAATCAAATGAATCTCCTTGTAAGAAAGTGTCCTAAGGCTCGTGGTAATGCCAATAAGTAGTGATTATTAAGATGATTGTTTAATCAAGTATTCGTCAATATTTGAAACAGGTTGTACTACTACATGCATTTTAAGTTTTGGTCTTTTTTTTTCACCTTTAATCTTGCCTTCCCTGTTCTTTTCTTTTTTTTTTTTCGCATACTTTTTCTTTCTTTCTTTCGTTCTTTTTTTTTTTTTAATCATTTTGCAGACTCATATTTTTGACACTACATCAAGGGAACAACGGAAAAAAACAAAAGTATGGGGTGAATGGTCTGTTTGTCCTGTTGATAGGCATGTATATTTATAAATATATATATTCTTATGTGTCCTTGGCTGTTGTGGTATAGTCATCAGAACTTGCCTATCATAAGATTAGCTTAGCTGCTGCTCTTGCGTATACAGGCTAAAACATGGTTAAACACAGCGATACTGTTTTTCCAATATTTTCTAATATCGAGATTACCATGAAACCAATGACGATATGTGCATATTGTTTCATTTAGGGAGCAGGCTTTTCATTAAATGTGCAATTTTCTTCTCCATAAAGACCTTCTTTTCTTAGCCACTTCTTTTTTGCAAGCTACACGTATATACAGCAACATTCTATAATAAATTCTGTATCAATTCAACAACTTTCTCATGCTTTGGAATCTTTGTTCTATAAACTCTGCAGTTCGTCTATAGTTGTCTCTCAAAACATTCACTGCAGCTATCAGTTGGAAACTAGACATTTTGCCGGTTCCATCACATAGGGGCATACACATCAAATTTGGATTTTCACCTCTGGTCATTTCTTCATGCTTGTAGTTAGCTCTTTACTGTATGTAAACAGTTATGTTGGAAAATCCATTAATACAAACAGTGACAATCGATAAAGAAATAGGCAAGGAGTTATAATAAATGTTTCAGTTCATCTAATTTTTCGACTGGTCATATCTCCAAACTAGAATTAAATTTCCTGTGTTCACCCGTATGTAACGGGACAGATGATTTGCATAGCAAATTTATTATACAATTCATAAATTCACAATGCAGTATCAGTAAACAGTAAATAGTATATTAGTTCTGCAATAATCTCCTACCTACAAACCATACATTTGTTGTGCAATTTTTCCCTTAAAAGCCACACAGATTTGCTCTGTAACTTTCTCCTACAACCCATAAATTTGTTCTGTAACTTTCTCCTTCACCTACAGATATTCCCAGTAACTTTCTCCTACAACCTTCAGATATTCCCAGTAACTTCTCCTACAACCTACAGATATCCCCAGTAACTTTCTCCTACAACCTACAGATATCCCCAGTAACTTTCTCCTACAACCTACAGATATCCCCAGTAACTTTTTCCTACAACCTACAGGTATCCCCAGTAACTTTCTCCTACAACCTACAGATATCCCCAATAACTTTTTCCTACAACCTACAGATATCCCCAGTTACTTCTCCTACAACCTACAGATATCCCCAGTAACTTTCTCTTACAATCTACAAATATCCCCAGTAACTTTTTCCTACAACCTACAAATATCCCCAGTAACTTCTCCTACAACCTACAGATATCCCCAGTAACTTTCTCCTACAACCTACAGATATCCCCAGTAACTTTGTCCTGCAACTCATAGATTTGCCCTGTAATTTTCTCATAGAAGCCACATGTTTTAACTCTTCAACTTCCTGTTACTTTTTTGGATAAACCATATCTTGCTTGGCAACAAATTTCTGTATGCCATCACTTTGCTTTGTTCTGCACCCTTGTGTCACAAACCATACTTGTACTCTGCAAATTTCAACTGCAGGCCATATTTTTGTTCAGCAACTTTTTTTTTAATAGCCATACATGTGCTCTGCCTTTTTAGATGAGCCTAATTTATCAGAATTTATGTACATCTGTCTATCTATCTGTATATGTATAAATATACATACATTAGTTTAGCAGAATTCCATGGTAAGTATTTGCAGGAGGGTTCCAGGATCAAGTATCTCCAGAATTTGCAAATTACATAGTTATTTCTTTTTTAATCAGCCATATTGACTTTGCCATGCAGTGTGAATATTTTTCATTGTTGTTTATTAAACATGTAAATTTGTGACAGAGCCACCGTAAAAGTAATGTAACTGAAGCATTGGTGATTCCCTCAATAGTTTCAGTAAAAACCAGATAATTGGTGCTTTTTATGTTAGTCTTGTGCTGTTCAAAGTGCTTTGACCTGTGAGTTGTCTTGACATCTGGGGTTTCTCTTGCCCATTAAACTAGAACCGTAACTTGAGAGAACGTTATTTTGAAAGAACTGGGCCACATGAGTGATGACACAACCTTATCTGATAGGTCCCTCTCTATAATAATAATAATGAGAGCATTCTTTGGTACTGGTTATTGCTTCAATACAGTCATAGATGGTTGGTGCTTTTTATGAAAGTCTTATACATACATATTCTGTACAAACAGATTTGAATTGTGAGTGGTGTTTGCATCTGGGGTTTCCCCACAAAATTGAGAACTATGACTTAAGAGATAACTGTGAAGAACTGTGAGACATCATGATACTCTCTTGTATGATAGATACTCCTCTACCAAGTGCATTCTTTGGTATCAGCCATTACTTCAGCATATTCAGTAATAGTCAGATGATTGGTGCTTTTTGTGAAAGTCCTATATATTGCATTGTGCAAATTGATTTGAGTTGTGAGTGGTGTTAACATCTGGGATTTCACCCACAAACCATAGAATCATAACTTGAAAGAAAATTGTTAAAAACTGTGCGACATGAGCCATGAAATTCCTTTTATCTTATAGGTCCTTCTATAATGAGAGCATTCTTTGGTATCGATCATTGCCTCAGTATATTCAGTAATAATCTGATAATTGGTGCTTTTTATGAAAAGTCTTGTTCTTCACAAAATGCTTTGCGTTGTGAGTGATGTTAGCATTGGGAATTTTCCCCTACCAAACTGAAGCTATAACTTTGAGAGAATATTATAGTGAACTGCACAACATTTATTATGACACTCTCTTGTCTGATAGGTGCTTCTTTAATGAGAGAGTATTCTCTGGTCAGAGGTGGTGAGACCAGCGATGAAATTGCTTTTAGAATGATAGTACTCAGTGATTAGAAATGTCTCAGTGCTGAGAGCAGTAGTAACTTGCCCTGCACAGTACTTTAGTAATAGTAGTGCTCTGTAGTCAGAGGAGCCTCACCATTCAGACCAGGAGTTACTTTATCTGATAGTGTTAAGACTAGAAGTAACTTTGCCTGATTAGTACTTCAGTAACAGTAGTGTTCTGTGGTCAGCAAAGTCTCATGAGTCAAAGTATACCAACGTTTATTCTAGGTGATTAGATCTTTAGCAGAAGTTCTGCGGTCAGAGGTGACTCAGTGCTAAGGTCATTGGTAGGTTTACCTGATTAGTACTTTTTTAATAATAATAAAATAGACAGGATTTGTATAGCACTTATTCCCATACAGTAAAGGCTCTTAGCGTTTTAAAGTCTAGACAGACTCAATGGAGATTCACACATGTTCTCAGCTTCTTGAGAAACATACAAGGTGGCTGAATGTTAGGCTCTCAAATCCTCAGCGAGCTAACACTTACATTCCCTGTCTTTCGTTGGGTACCCATTTCAAGCTGGGTCAAGTCAGGAAATTTGGATATTGTCTTTTCCATAGACCAGTCAGGGCCCAAACTGGCAACTTTTGATACTCAGCTCGACAACGCAACCACTAGGCCACAAATATCACATGTAATTTAGTATTCTGCAGTCAGAGTCATTCGAGTACTGAGACCATTGGTGACTTTATCACAATAGTACTGATGTGTGACAGTAGCAGTCTTTGGTCATTAGAGTCTGGTAATGAGAATAGTAGTGATTTTACCAATTTGAGCACAGAGATCCATGTTTATGAGTAGCTGTTTATGCACATAGATTACACAGTTTCTATCACAATTCCTAGTTTTGTCTATTCACTTCCTTCATTTCGTATTGCAGTGTGCATGGTGTATATTTCAGTAGCATTTTTCACTGCAATTGTCCTCCTGTTTTCAATGCATGTTAAATATTCTGGTCCTGATATTCACGTCTTTTCCCGGTGTTGCTCAGAACTTCCTTTTCACTGTTGCTGTTTTCATACAAGACTACAAATCAAAAGATATACTCTATGAGGTATTCCGAGATAGTCACATGACCAAAAAAACATCACTGACACGTGGATTTATGTGTATGTTGTGATGTCTGAACATCTATCATATGTCAATACTTCTCTGTCATGCACAGAGCATTTACACAAATCAGCATGTGAGCAAAAGTTCCTTAGGCATGTGACCTATTTCAAAATACCTCATTGTATAAATCCCTGGGGGTTTCTAGAAACCAACCTGAAGACCAAGGAGAAACAACCACACATGCTCACTTTTCACGCACAAGAAAACTGAAATTTTGTTTTTAAAGACTTTTACGCATTTTGTTTGTTAAAATTGTTGATTCAAACCATGGCTTTGGATTAACAGTGGCTGTTTCTTCTTAGCCTTCAACTGTGCTATGTAACCAGAAGAGAGTGACGTGTATTGTTATGTTTCATATCATGCTCCGTCTCAAGATTTGAGCCCATTTAGTTAAAGACCTGATCCTGTTTGCTGTTAGGAGAGACCATGACGGCTGGAAATGCAAATAGATTTGTGGTCTGATTCAAGTTCTAAGAAAAGTGGAGTTTTTGAGGATTACATCCTCTCAGTATTGATGTCTATGACACTCGACTTCGAAGATATTTTTATTTGTGTTTTATTTTTTTTTTAAAAGACAGTTATGGAACAGTAACACAAGACTTGCTTTGTAAACATGGCAGGGTGCATAACATAAAAAAAAAACACAAAATAATTGATTTCCATATGCATATCATGTCTATAACCTCAAAAACAATTTTTTTTTTAGATTTTGAATTATGATGCTACCCATTATCACCACTGCACAAGTAGCCTAAATTAATAATGATTTTTTTTTTGTTGATTTAGTTCTATGTGTTTAATCCAAAAGACGCTTCTGTCTAAAACCATATTTTTTTTTGATTTTGTGCAAAACAGTTTTTCCTATTTTCTCAAAAAAAGCTAAAAATGTTTTGGGCCTTTGTGAAATCACTCCACTTTCACTCATCATATGCATATGCATTTCTTAGAATAGTTTTTATGTATGCAATATGCACAGATATTGAGTAACATTAGCATAGTGTAAAACCCTGAAATATTTTGTTCCCAGTGAGAATAAATATAATTAAAATGCATTAGTGGTCAACCTCTGCTGCTGCCCATACGTCCAAACGGCATACATAAGCTTTCATGACATTCACCAATGTAGACTTGTTATAAACTTGTAATCTCACAAATACAATTATCCAGATAACTGAACATCATTTCTAACTTTATCACCCTGTGCTGTAAGGCACCTTTTCAAGTTGACTTGAATTATTTTTTCCTTGCCCTGTAGAACTTTTTGCCTTGCCCTGTAGAACTTTTTATAGGAAACTTATATCATTTTGTGTTATTTGACTTTATTTCTTACATTCTTGCCATGCCCTACGCGCCTTTTTTGTTTTTAGTTAAATCAAACAATTTCTCTTTTTATTCCTAAGCTATAGACACTTCATTCAGTTCACTTAGATCTATATTATTTTGTATTAGTTAACTTTATGTCCTGCATTCTTGCCATGCCTGAGGCACCTATTTTAGTTGAACCAAACTAGTTCTTTTTTTTTTTATTCCTGAAGTATAAATATACATTGTCCAGTTAACTTACAATGTTACATCATTTTGCATCAGTAGACTTTATTTTCTACTGTATTGCCTTGCTGGGGACATGTTCTTGAGTTAACTTGAACTATTTCATCTTCATTCCTATACTCTAGATACTCAACTTCACAAACCATTACCACATTGTACTGTCATCCTAAAATTGTGTGTCCTTGGCGACATGATGAAATCAGCCATGTGCCAAAATTGGATCTATCCACCAAATTTATGTCACTTCCCTTGTCAGAGGCAAATTTGACTGAAACTTAACATTGTCAGAAGCCTGCCTTTGGGAAAGTATAGAGGAAGAAAAATCATCCATGATTTCAGTCTGGATTTAGATCAAAATTTTTGTAGTAGATTCATTTTTTATTTCTTTGTGGCTCGTGACTGATTTCATTATGCTGGTCGTGATGGTCAGAGAAATGAATGACACATTTTGAATCTTCTTGTTGCCTAATGACAATACTGAAACTGGATTTATTGTATTTGATTACTTACATACTTAGCCTGATTAATTTCATTTGCCATATTCAGGTGCTTGACAGTAATTGTACAAAACGTATTTTAAGCATTAAACAAAAAACAAAAAAAAAAAAAAAAAGAGCAAAAAACCATAGTGACTATTTTGGCCATGTGATCAAATTCAAAAACTTCATAAGCCAGATGGCCAACAAATGCTACCATTTTCTGACTGTTAGTGGCCACATGGCCAAATTGTTCTCTGTCAGTAGAAATTATCATTATTACATTGTAATTTACATGAAGCAAAAATATTGTCTAGATAAATTATTGATTATGTATTTATTATTTAATAATCTTTAAGTCTAAATAAGAGATCTCATTCATGACAAACCTTGATTTATAGCCATTTTAACCACAGAATTGACAAGGATTGTGTTGGAAGTTCTGTGTACATAATAAATCAATATTTGCCCTACTCTTCAAGTATTTTTGATGTCTTTACGCACCAAATTTGTGAAAACTGCATTTAAACAAATAAAATTCAGTACTTGTTCCTAACTATCTCATTGAGTTCTTGTGATTGTTCTGTCACCAGAATTGTTCAGCATGTTTTGTAATTGGGTTGAAAATGTAAAACTGAAATGTTCAAAATGGAAAGAGTTTTTGATATGGTTTTGTGTAGAAGTGAAGACAAAATGGAACAGCAAACCAAGATACTGATTAACAAAACAAAGTCCAAAAGTGAGGAAAACATATTTGTTGTATCCAAAATTTGGCACATAAATTATGATTTGTGACTTCTTATATTATTAGAACTCAGATGTAGAACATCCCCCCCCTTGAGGGCCCAGTGTATATAAGTAGGGTCTTTGCTCCCACCTGCCGGCAGTGAAAGCCCCCCATTGATGGGAAGTCTCCCATGGAATGCCATCCTCGACATTCCAGGGGTGACAGCTCCTTTCTCTCTCCTTGCTCCTGTCTTCTGTCCTGTTCTCTTACCAGTCTTCTTCTTGATGTGTAAAGGTATCTTACCGTGTTTGGTACAATAGAACCATGATTGTGCTGATGTGCAATTAAATCCCAAAGCAAACAAAGGAACAAACAGATGTAGAACACAAATCGAGAGCTGATCTTTCATGAAGCCCTAAGCTAACTCAAGTGACTGAAAGTCTTGATTTTCCCATGCTCACCATCATCAAGTAAAAGACTGTTCCTTAGGTATAGAATTTAGATTTTTTTAATTGTCCCTCTGTTTGAAAACCTGACATAAAACAAGGAGACTGGCTGATGTGATTTCTCATATATCCCATCACTAATTTAAATACTATTTACAAAGTCATATCATTCAGAATGGCTGCGAACGAGGATAGTTTTTGACTACCCCTGTTAGTTGTCTTTTGCCAGAACAGGTGTCAAACAAGCACAGCAAAGCAGGAGAAAGTTACTTTTGCGCTCTTTGCTAGAAACATACACCATGAAAAATCACAAAAAATTCACGGTGTTTCCTTCTTATCATAATAATTTTAGCAACATTTTGTTTGTGATCAAACTTTGAAATGACAAGAAGGAAAGTGATTTTTTTTCTTTTAACATTTGTTCAATACCGCTTGCATCTGGTAAAAGGAAGTAATAGGGCTGGTCAAAAACAATCCTTGTTATCAATGGATGGGAATGAGCTCTCAATAAAAGTGAAAAACAGATCCCTCTTCTATTCAAAGCAATTCATTATCATGTCAAAAAAGTACTTTCAAAGAAAAAACGCTTTCATGAATATTACAACCTTTCAAGAACATTTATTCGTATACATGTATATAATTTTCTATCCAAAGCTGAATCAAATTTACAAGTTTTATCTGCTGGTAGACTGTTCTTTCATGCTTTGCAGAATCTTAAATGTTTGAATCTTTCTGATTCTGGTGCATAATTTGAAGTTCATTTTTTTTCTCAGCTTTAGATGAAATAACAACATAACAACAAAAATCTGTTTAGTAAATGCAGGGGGCATGTATGAAATATTGAACATTGAAATGTTGAACATTTTTCCAAAGATGATCATAAACATTTTTCTTCTGTTCTGAAATGAGATGGATTTACAATATATAAATCTAATCGTTGTAAAAAAAAATATTTTAAAATGGTGACGTCAGGTTTTTGTAATGTACATGCCAAATAGCTGAAGGATCACAAAATCTATGAGCCTGTGTATCATATATAAATGCTTAGTAGCCATCAGTATTTTTAGTTCTAGTGTATCTTTGGTGTTTAAAAGTGCAAGTGGTTTCCAGATATCATAATCACTTTCCTGATGGATCTGGATATCTCAACAGAAATGAATTTTATTCAAAGTGTTGACAGAAAGAGTGCATATATTGGAATTTTTAGAACATATTATATTGCTGTTGAAGAAATGACAAGTAATGCCTTAAAGAAGTATAACATAAGCGGTATACTGTACACTGTGAACAAAAATTCCAGTGCAAATTAGGATGAGTTCATCTTTACTTGGCTGACTTGTCGCCAACATTTCCAGGACTAAAATAATGAGCAGATACTTTGGAAGATGGTATGATAAGTTAAATTCTCCCGAGAATTTTAATATGCCTTGTTCTAGCCATGGATACATTGTTTTTGAGTGTGTGTGTGTTTTTTTTTGTTTGCCTACATAGGTACAAAATAAACTTGGCCCTTTTTCACTGAACTGTAGGTAACTATTACAAATATAATATAATAATTCTCATGTACAAATTTCCTTATTTCATCCAGTTCTCGGACACCTGGTATGTTTTTTGCTCTCTTTGATCCTCACTGCAAGCAATATCATGTCTTGGATGCTCTGTCTTTGTTGTTTTTGTTTTGCTTTTTCCACCCTGTTTCTGAATGTAATAAAGGTAAGAATCATTAAGGTGTCATATCATATATGTACATGTATTACATTATCCAAAGATTATGCTGTTACATTGGTTCTCTTTGAGCCTGACTTTACACTTCAAGTCATGCTTCTGATGTAAAGTGAGAAGTAACTTGGATGTTATGAATGAATAGTGTGAGTCAACAATAAATCTCTCTGATCATGAAGTGATTGACACTTTATGTCATATTTCTTATGTAAAGTAAGGAGTAACTTGTTATGAATAGATTATGTGATCCAACAGTGCTGTAACGGTAAATTTTCTGATCATTAGGTAATTTATATTTTATACTGTGTTTCTTAAAAAAGTAGCGTGGTTGTTCTATACCAGTAATGTGATTCAAGTTTAATATTACAATGGATCTCTCATATCATGAAATGATTTACACTTTCTTTCTGTAAGACTGTTTAGATTTCTTAGCACGTCACCATTATTAGTGAATGCAGTTTTTACAAATGTTGATGTGAATGTGATATGTACATAGATAATTCATATCTCATGTTCACGGACTTTAAGTTTCAATTTCGCTGACTTTAGATACCTCTTTGTTATTGCATAGCTATCAGCATCAGGACTTATACGAACCATTTGATTCTTTATCATCTGAAACAGGTTCTTATGATTATGAAAATTTCTTTCTTTATTTGTCTATTTAGTTTTGGTTATATTTAATTTTTCCTTATTAATCTATTTGTGCGAGAAAAATTACACTGGATTTGCATGTTTTAGTCGGCCATGACCGTCATGACACTACTACACATTGTTCATGAAATGAATGTTTTAACTGGCATGTTTCTTTACTGATACGTTTTCCAGCCTGTTAAGGGCGGCTATCTATCTCTTGGTAAGACATGAGGCGACTTAGCCTCTTAAAATAAGCATGTACACGTAATTTCCCCACTTGCCTAAAGAAGACAGTCTGGACACATGGTAAATAACAGTGCTGTCATCTTTTTGTGGAGTTAATGCATCGGGTTAATGTGAATCTTGCAAAGGGCATGGATTTTTGCATTGTAAATAGTGGAAATGATATTGAAGGTCTTGTCTTATGTATCAGTATTTGAAAGAACACACTGCATACATGGGCTATCTGATGCCTTCATAAAGGTAGTTTTTGAGATGTTTACTTGATGAGGTTGTCTGAAGACATCATAGAACTAGGTTTTCTGAACCCCCTGATAGAACTCAGGTTATGTGGATGGGATTTTATCGAAAATCCTTATAGATCCTTATTTAATAGGATTATCGAAGACCTTTGTAAAACTGATTTGTTTGATACTCTTTGTAGGTAGGGTTTTCGTATGTGAACTGAGATTTGGGAGCCTCTGATGCTGATACGACATGGTTGTTTCAGATCCTTCATTGATTGGTTGCATTAGACCCTATAATTTTGTTTGGCTCTACACTAACTTTAATTTCGATAAGAAACGTATCTATCAACAAAGAATTGTTGTTTTTTTTTTGCACAAGAAAAATGATGTCAGACTGAATACGTATGTTTATATCACAGTGTATGTATGCCATATTTGTTTAGTTCATGCATGGCCGGATGTACACGTATAGAAATATCTTTTTGCTGTTGTAGCTGTCACCTGTCCTACTCGTTCTCAACAGGAATCGGTATATTAATCTCAATCCAACAATCTCATATAATAAAGGTCTCGTTTTCTTTCCAAGAAGCCTACTTATGTTTACTGTTTAGTACATGTAATAGTTTGATGTTTTCATTTTTGGATTGCCACTTGTTTTTGAGTTTATCATGGTCGTCCTTCTTTTTGTTGTGAGTAATTATACGTATGGTTTTTGTTGCCGCTTTTTTCTATGCTTACTATGTGCGTATCTTGGTCTTATATCCTCATTTGTAATTCTCTGTCTGTCTGCCTGCCTACTTTTCTACCCGTCTGTCTGTCTGTCTTTTCTGTTTGTTTTTGTCATTTTATTTATATATATCTTGTAATCTTTCTTCATAAAGTTGCTATATGGTTTCTGAACTGTCATTTATATAGGCCTACTACCTCTAAAATACCTCGCCCGTCCTTCAGCTCTCCAAAACTACACCTATACGTATAGTCAACCGCAACATCTTTATTCTATCATTATAGTATTTTCTGTCTCTACGTCCGTACATACGACTTGTGCATTATTGCCTATTTCATATTTCATCCACACTCAGGCTTTCTTAGAGTGTCTTCTTTACCCCTGCCCTATGTCTGAACTGTGCTGTTATATGTGTTATCTGGCATTACAACGACATTCAACTACTTTGTCTGCAATGACAAATGCAAGCCAACCTGACAGTGAGCAGTGACAGCTGTAGAATGAGCCATTTGTTTCAGCCAGCTTATTTATTTTCCTTTCCAAGTACAAGGATTACAAATCCTGTAATTTGAGACATGTGGGGAAAAAGAAAAACCATATACACACAAAAACACAAAGAGAAAAACAAATAATGTTTTCATTACATGGCGAATTTTTCATAATTTTTCGTTACCCATGTTTCAAGTAACAAGACAAAAAGTGATGTTTTTCCTTCTTTACAAAGCTTATATTATACCGCTTGCGATCGGCAAAGGGAAATAATTTAGCTGACAGTCAAAACGACTCATTATTGCAGCAGATGAGATAGCAGTATTTAGTATCAGGATTGGAAATTGAAACCTTGAACACTGCCCTTGTGAAGATAGCCCATGTATCAATCTTCTTCCGAAGGACAGATTCACGATAGCTCAATGAAAAAAGACAGAACATATCGATTAATCACAAGGACTTTAGTCCACATTTTCCCATGAAGTTACAGACAGCAAGTTCCAGATTGAAACCTGGGCATGCATATCCCATAAAATGCTTATCGGCAGAAAAAATATTATCAGCGCGTATATGCATTTTCGTACATAGGCACAATTTGTAATAATGTGTTATCATCCATTTATATGTTTAGCCTTAAAATGCGAGGGCCATAATACATGACATCAGGACTGTGAAAAATCATTTCCAATTTTTAGATCAGCAGTTTTATGATAAAAATCTCAATTTGCGTGCAAAATGCTCACATGTATACTCGTGGCATGTGATCACGATCGTTGAATTTAATCGAAGAAAAACACTGAGAAGATAATTCTATAATGATACAAAAGAAAAAAAAAACACTTACATAATAAAGGTTAAAGATTCTCACAAACAAACGTTTTTTCCCCTTTTTATGTGATACAGACCATTTGCTCTTAGTCATATTGTCTGACTGAACACAACACAGAATAAATCACATAATATTATTGTATGACGCCATTAATCTGGTGCACTAATGTATCACTACACTCCGCATGCTGTGAAAAGTAATCCCAGTAAAGCAATTCACG
>JBCEWB010652551.1:2029-17587 GCA_039654565.1 Peronia peronii
CCCTCCCCTTCCCCCCTTTCCTTTTCTTTTTTTTTTCGTTCCAATTCGTAGTTGTTGCTTCATATACTGTGCACTTCGTGTCCCTACTTCTTTCCACTTGATGCTAGTTTATCAGGGTCATCGTCAATACTGGAGGCCTGTTATCATTTGCTCTCCCAGATGTTTTGGTGTAGCAGTATAATTCTTTTAGTGTTGGCATGGCAGTATGACTTTCTACTTCGTCTTAGTTCTTCTGCCTTGGGACAAATTTGTTAGACTTACCATAGATGCAGCAACGGCGATGTGCGGGGAAAACGGACTGTGGAAGTATGCAGTTACAGATGCAAGAGGTCTGTACTGCTGAGTTGATAGTATATTGATGACTGTATCATACACCAAGGATCGCTGTGTGGTAAAGTCATCAATAGGGAATATGTAATGAGGACTGTGACACGCTTCATCAGAGCCAACGGTTTTAATCACCGTCAATCAGAATCTTTTTTTCTTTTTTTTTTTGTAGGAAATATATTCAGAGTTCTAGCATGCCTTATCATATAGAGATGCGGTGCAATAGCAAAGTCGGGGATAAATTCTCAATACGTTTTTCAGCTGATCGAGGAAATGTTCATGGACAGCAAAGGAGAAAACTCCACAGTTTTGTGTAATGATATGGAAATGAAAAGTCAAAAATGTAAGCTGAAGTTTCTGCCTGATATCACCATTCATCTCATGTCTTGAACCTGCATCCCCAAGGACGGGGCCACTTGATCATTGATATACATGAGGCAGCGCAAGCATTTAAAGTTAAGCTATGCCTATGAGAGATACACATTAACCAGTACAACTTGTCTCACTGTCCGTGCTGCAAAGCAAAACTGAACCAAGTCAGTACCAATGTGTTCCCATGTGCACTTTTTGTTGAAAAACTGAGCTCACTTTGCGCTGAGTTCTCATGGCATTTTAGTGCCTTTCAAGCGAGGAAACGTAATTTCGAGCTGTTTTGCAACCAATTTTTCATCGACATGGAAACTGCACCTGTACATTTGCAGAAGGAGCTCACAGAGCCGCAGCGCAATGGAGCACTAAAGACAAAGCACGACACTGTGGGTTCGCATAGTTCACTTCTTTCATTCCTGATGCGATGCCTCAGCGTCATCCCAATTTCGGCTCGAACCTTGAGCATGTTTCGTAACATACCTATGTGAACAATAAGTTGTTCTTTGTGCTGAAGATTAGTAACACATCACATAGGAGTCGTTCCCCTGATGAACACCTGCAGTCTATCCTGAGAATCTCCATAACAGGGAACCTTAGTCCAAACATGAGCGAATTTGTTGCCAAGAAAAAGTGTTATACATTCAGACAGTTTCCAGAACACGATAATACAAACAGCATTGCTGAAAACACCAAACACACTGAGTCCAAAATTTATATTACCTACATACATTTTTAAAGCAAGAAATGTTTCTCCAGACACTATAGTTTCATCGCAGAAAAGGCCAACGGTACCCATCGTAATAGTGTCGTTCAAATCTGTCATATTGCAAAGGTTTTAAACTCGTAGACTTCTAAACGGCTTGTTGGCTTGTATTTTTAGAAAATGGGACAATGTTTCTAAACTAGCTCAAGAAATTAAACGTTATGATCATCATATCGCAGTAAATTTGCTGTTGCGTTAGAGATGATAAAATCCAAAGAGCTATGCATTTTAGATGTAAAAAAAAAGTTTTCCATCCAATTACATCGAGATAACCACCCCGGAGGAGGTTGAAAGGCGTAACGAAACAAATCCAATTACATCTCACAGACTTTTTTTTTTTAATGACTAAGGATCATCGAGTATTTTCAGTGGTCTTAAATAAATCAGTCAAGAAACAAAAACAGATAATTTCAAAACAATTAAGTTCACTCTACGGTAACGGCATGGATTAGAATATGGGTAGGACCTGCCTGACGGCTAAAGGGCTAATTATATCTAAAATCATTGGTATTTATTCGCACTGAAATTTATCTGGAGCAAATGGTTATGGCCTTTATTTTAATATGATCAAAACTATAGTCTCGCCTCTTGAATTTAATTATAAGAAAAGAGAAGTGGTGTTTTTTTCCTCAACGACGTGAAATATTGTTTCATTTTAACAGACAAATACCAGTATTTGATATCTCCTCATTAAGAAAATTCTGCTCCAAAGAAACAGTCAATAATGCACCTCAAACGTAAGTGAACGAGATATAAATGTGTCTTTAATGGCAGGAAACGTTGCTACAGTTGTTTTAATTTTGTAGAGAAATGAATTTTCACAATGATCAATTATCATCATTTTCAAGATTTAGTTATTCTTTGACATACAGAATATTTTGCATGATGTTTGTGGATTGAATGGACAAATTGATGCTTGTAAGGTGTTACACGCATTACATTGACTGGTATATTAAAGCTGGGGAATGACTCATTATTAAACATGGCTGCCTCAAATGGGGAATGACTCATTATTAAACATGGCTGCCTCAAAGTCACATATTGTCCATCATTTTATCGCATAAATATACCATAAGCTGAATAGTAATAGACAGCTCAAGCTTGAATCCAGTAAAAATGGAGAGAGTTTTGAAATTTTTGTTTTCGTGAAAGCTTATGAATATAATTTTGGTTTATAGTACCGATATCTTGTCATCCTGGTAGGTTTTTTGGAACTTTTAGGATTTTGAATTATGCGCACACAAAGGGCATCAAAGCAACTGATTCTATATTGTCGTATTTGGGAAATAGTGAATGATACTAAATGCGAAAGTTATTACTGTCAGCGTTTGTAAGTCTCTTGGTCTTGAGGTATACAGGTTTAAGTTATTGAAATGCTTCTGACTATCCAGTCGGCGAGGGACTTGGCCACAGGATGATAAAATCAAGTTGTGAGCAATGACGCAGAATGTGGCTTCTTTTGAATTAAAGCTCATAGAAAATTTCCAAGTTTCTTCTTGATTGTTTGACGATGTTGTTATTCTAATACGCGGCACAGAAACAACAGATGCAAAAGGCATTATTTACCCAGCAGTATGCTTCACAATGTAATCAAAGAATGGAATATCGTTGTCATTATTTGCTAAATCACATGGAACCAATGCCCCATACTTACACTGTTCCAGAGAGACATTTGTCACAAACAGTAACCTTTTTTATAAACAACCCCGCCCTTGCCTTGCACGTCGAATATGTATGTTTCTTTTTCTAAAGCTTCATTGACTTAATATAACAACTATGATGAAAATAAAATCATTTATGAAGGAGAAATCGAAGAACTGAAGAAGTCATGATTTATCTTAGCTTTGATAATGGCAGATCTTGTCATGCACTACTGGGGAGAATATATTCAATATACATCATGTTCTGCAATCTTTTATGTTAACGAAAACATAGCCGGTAGGAAATGGATATAATCTCCATAATATCGCTAAACTATTTACTTCTTCTGTCCTGATTCATGGATATTTCGCCTTTTCCGTGACACTCATTTCAGTAGTCCACCCATTATCATTACACAAAAGAGGGCTTCAACTCTCGAGATTTTCGTTCTAAATCTTCCATTTAATGTTGGGTTTTTCTTTTGATGATGCTGATAGAAATTAAGACAATGAAAACAGATGAACTTTAACAGAATAAGACCAATCTGTAGGTCCCAATGTAAAATCGGCAGTTCAGTCCGAACCTGAAATAATTACGTTAAGTTGTTTATATTATTACGATCTATCATAGAATAGCCGGGGAAGGGGGGGAGGGGGTGGTACCAGGCAGGGAAGGGCGAGGATGGGGCTATGGCTATCTCGGGCCTATTTTGTTTTATTTACCATGGTTAGCGAAATGTCGCTTCACTGAGAAATGATAGAAAAAGTCCCTCATTTCGTATCACTCAGTTTCCATACCACAAATTAATGCTCTCAAAGCTTGTCTCTTGAAGTGCGTTCCCATCTATTCAGTAAACCAGAACGGCAGCTCTTGTATTTTGTAACCAGTGTAGCGTCAGTACAGCTCAGCAAAACAGAGCAGGCCATAGAGAGGACCCAGGGTCTCTGGTTTGTTTCCACTTTGGTTATTGTCTATAGTGCTCCACCGTTATGTTCAAAAGTGGCTAATACGGTGATATGATCACAGATTTACAGGAGAGATGTCGCTTCTTCTTTGCATTAAAGTTGAAAATTATTTTATTACTTTCTTCAAGAATTATACTTTCTCATTACTTGCTAGGTACAACAAACATAGAGCATTTTGTATAGCTGTAAGACAATGCTATCTATAATTTTGTACTTGTTTTGCATTCTGCATTTTTTAAAAATATTCCCGATACTATAATTTATGTAAGGAAAGGTCTTTTTTAAAGCAAAATAAAGATCTGAACTTTACCTGTTCACAGAGTTAAACTTTAATATTCAGCATGAGTCTGCATGCACACTGATTCTTGTCATAGATGTTACCGTCACATAAATGCTTCCATTAATTAACTCTTGAAGATCTGGCTAAGTAAAACTGCAATATCACAGTGACGCTCTGACAATTACCAAGTAACAAACTTAACACACACTGTAATCACAAATATGGCCATTTGATTATGTCGGGCATCCGTATTGGTGCCTGTGGTCTGTTTGCGAAACTTGCTGGATTCATTGAGCACCAAGCTCAGACAATTGATAACAATCGCCTTGGGTAAGAAATGAAAATGCCACTGACCTCCTCTTTTTTGGTAAACAATATAGATCATTTATATCTATTTTTATTTTTATTTACTCCAAGATTAGTTTTCATGTCTCTGACCTGAGCTGTCTTAACGGATGTACTCTATATCATACTATTCAGTCTACTGTTACATTGCAACTTTAAATGAAAAAAAAACAAAGAAACTTATGAAAGCGGCTTTCAGAAGGAATATTATTCAAAACTTTGTTCCATTTTCTTATTAAATTTCATGTTGGTTACTGTCACAAGGAATCTTTCTCAGAAACCTGTATATCGCTAGTTGTACATGTTACGAATTTGCAGATCTGATCTTCACCAAAACTACTCAACAAATACGCACACATTGATAGCAAATAGGACAAGATCGCATTCTATGTGATTGAAATTTATCAGCGTCCTGGATATCGTGCCCCTTCACTGATGTTTGTCTCTAGATATATCAAATTTTGATCTATTATTAGCAAACATTAGGAATGATGGATAATACCGAGGTATATGGCTCTCTGCTCTCTGCAACCTGCGACAAGTGTTGAAAAATGGTTCAGATTTCAAATAGCATGTTTAGTAACGGTTTCTTGATTTTTCACTTTCTTAGTACTTTGATTTGTCCACCTGTGCTCCAGTTTGCATCACTGCTTGAAAAATATATTAATGAAAAGAACGTAAACTAAGGTGTTTTTTCAAGAGCATTAATTCAGCAGCAAACCTCTATATTAAGATTTACCGATCGAACTGGACGTTTGATGAAAAGTTTGACGTCTTGGAAACAGAAATTTGATTGTGAAAAATGGCCCAGAGTATTAGATCTTTTCAGTTAAAATACGTCGAAATTTTTTCCATGTTTCTCTTCACCAGCTTAGCCGTTACTGTTACTATAATTTGCTTGCACAAATGGAGTGTGATATATAGCATAGTATTTATTCACAGTAGAGTGTATTCCACAATGTAAACATAGAAGCAAAGTCCCTCTGATCACATGATGACATAGTAAAATAAAGAGAGCGCCAACCACCACTACATGACAACTGCGAGATTTAGAATAATGACATATACGCTCATGATCCCCCATTCCAACTTGTGTCAGCCAGACAAGTTAATGATTGCGGATGGTTTTCATGTGTTTACCATTGATGTTATATTTTACCAAAATAAACAAAATGCGTGTACAACTTCCTGCATTGTGGCAGTTTTTGTTTTGTTTGTTTTGGTTTGGTTTGGTTTAGTTTGAGTTTATCGCAGACACGGTCACCTGGATCTATTCAAACTCACAGGAAAAAAAATCACTGGACAGCTTGAAATAGACTCAGTAATGTTGAACTCCTCAGAACCACCGAACGATGAGAGGAATCACGAGACACGATCTGGTGTCGGTGGATGGTGGCTGGGTCTTCGGACCGAGAATCAAAAGTTCTAGTTCTCGAGCCATGACTGGTCCATCATTTATCCTCACGAAAGACAAATTTATAAACATTTCCTGACTATAAAAGACAGAAAACGTTATCGTTAGATTGACAAGGATTTGGGCGACTAACAGGCAGTCGCCTTGCAGGCTTCCCAAGTTGCTGATTGCGTCTGCAGTGAGTGTATCCTTTGGGTTTGGCGGGGCTAAAATAATTTGTAAAGCGCTTATTAAAGCCTGTAATTGTACAAGGATATACGCTGTCTAAATGCCCTATATCAATATCAGACGGATATATGGCACTTGAACAAGAAGAGGAACATTATCTTTTACAATAACTCTCAGTTCTCCTTTGTGGATTTATGCTTTAACCATGAATTCGTATCAGATCCATTATATAAGCGCAATTGTCCTTTGGCTCTTTAGAGATATTTTAATATCAGATAAAGGTTTATTTTGTTTTGGTTTGGTTTCTGTTTTTCTTTATTTGTTTGTTGTTTGTTTGTTGTTATTGCTGTTGTTTGTATGGGCAGGAGTATTGTTATTGTTTTTCATTAAATTATTTTGACATCTACACATTACGAATAAAAAACAGCACATGATACTGTGTACATACATCGATATGTATGAAATATGTCATTTTCAACCATTTCTGTCGTCCTGTCCTGACGCGACAAAAGAAAGTGGATATTTAATCATCATAGATCTTTTTGTCCATTTATTGTTCTTATAAGTTTAAAAAATCATTGATGCTTCATTACTTTCTATCACTCATACTGGACCATGATAAACGCTTATAGAAAAATAAACACGATTCGTATACTGCATCACAGCATCGCTTCATGGAACAAGATAATCATACACCGTAAATAATTCTGTTACGAAAAGTCAAACAAAGTGATTGTTCATAAATTTGGTTCTCAGATAATATATTTCCTCACAAAAACTATTTTAAGTGTTTGGGGGCTCTCTACTTGCTTCTATCCTTGATTTATTGAGTCCATGCATCTACAGAATGCAGCCAGGTGAACCAATTACCAGGTACCTGAAATTCACGAATATATGCTTGCATTTTCCTTCAAGTGTTAGTATTGTCTCAACATTGGTAATGATGTTGTAGCATAGTTTTGTATTATTTTGTTTTTGTATGGAGAAGAACAAATAAATATTGATTTTGCAAACTGTTTAAATAACTATGCATTTCCACTCACAGAGCTGATCTGTATGTCAAGAAACAAAAACAAAGGCATATCAGATCCAAAAGAGCAAAAACAGTAGTAGAAGAAACAATAATAGCACATATAAAGAACAGAAAGAAATTAAATAAACAAACAAACAAAAATAGAACATCGACAAAATTAACATTTTTATATATACTTCCATCTTTTTCAGCATCCACCAAAAGAAAACAAACCAAATAATAATGATTCTAAATAATAATAATCATCATGATAAAATGTTAAGATTGAAATCGTCCAAGAAATTTAAGTTAAATGATGATGACGATAATGGTGATGATCATAATGACTGATGACTGATGATAATATATGGTTCTGACAAAAAAAAGCAAAATTTCGGTTTTAAAAAATGTAGCTCTCCCAATATTTTAACCAATATGGTTAAGCTATATTGTTTGTTTATTTCCATTAATGATCTTTGCACCTTTCACATGTGCTGTCTCAGACACATTCTCAACTTCATTGGGAAGACAAAATTCCAGACAACACAATCCTGGAGCGAGCTGAACTCTCCAACTTATATGTGCTTTGAGACAGAAACGCCAGTACTGGCTTTATCACATTATGTATAAGAAGGAACGACAGCTAAATACCAAAAGATCTGGCCTAAGAAAATTAATACAGAAAAAGTACCCCATGGGAAGACCCTGGTCTAGCTAAGGAGTTAAGGGGGAGGAGAAGTACGCCCTGAAATATAGTTTTCGCTTTAAAAAAATGCAATTTTGAATTTTCGTTTTCTCTTAAAAAGTCCTGCCTTTTTCTGATTATAGAAATGTCCTTCCTAATGTGTTCGACCAATGGTCATTCAACGGATGGCTCGGTCTACTGTCAACCAGGATTTGGCTCCATCTGGGTGCTGTATACAATGGCAGATCTTTATGATATTATCCAGCTAAAGGAAGCATGAAACGTTTGATTATGACTTCTTCTAGAATATCTTGAGCCCCAATGCCAGGGATGGACTACGGATGATCACTCTAAGTCGAAAACAAAAATCGCCGCACGATCAGGTAGATTATCAGTGAATGCTTTCACCAGCACGCTCTAAAATGAAATTCCACGTCCTATAAATAGTTTTTTTTTTTTTTTATTATCATCATTTCTGCTTTTCTAGGACACAGTTGTGGACTACATACTGGACTATACATCATAGTAAAGGTCGAGACACTCTTGGTTGTTACAACAAAAAATATGGAGGCCACATATAGGCTCTCGAACCCGAAAGTGACTCTATGGAAGTCCTTATATTGATTGATGGGGGGGGGGGGGCGGGGAGAAACAAAACATCTAAAAAGATGTGTTGAGAAAGCCAGGAAAAGGCAAGAAAGGACAAAGATATCATATAGAGAGAATTAATGTGTGAAAGCAGAATTAAAAAAACTCTCCATGTCAATTTTTCCCTGAACAAAAAGAGCAACTTTGAACACGTTTTTCTCAAAACTCGTTTTTTTTGTCACTATTTTGCTATGTACTTTTTCCTTTCTAAACCGATTCAAACCAAATTTGTCATACAATTATAAATATATTGAATTAGCTGCCTGTAAACTGTATGTTTCTGTTCTGCTCCATTTAGTGCATTAAGTTAGTTGTTGGTTGACAGTCCGTCTTAATTTCTGGATATTGTTATAAAATAATGTTAACTATGACAAAGGTGATGATGACGATGATGTTGATTATAAGTATAATAATAACAACATAAATTGTAATAATGATGATAATAATCGTTATGGTAATAGCGAGATCCATACAATACAAGTATAATATTTAGATGTTTTTATCAATAATGTTGATTTCACTGCTAACATTTCTGTGTGAAAACTGTGGGGAACGAATCAAATAAAAAAAAAAGTCAGTGGTTGAAGTTGTAGAACAGAAAATACATTACCAAACTGATTTAGACAATCTTATGGCTCATTCACACTTGTCTTTGGACAAGGGGCAAATCGAAGAGTTTATTCCATCTATCTTCCTTATTAGTTTTCACAACTCGCCCTCGTATCCTTTTGTTATGGAGTGCTGACATTAGAACATGGGATCTGTTTTGCTGCCAATGTAAAATTTCTCCTATGAATTCTCATATGAGCGAACCGCTGAGCGACACAGCATCAATGTGGTGATGAAACGACCATATCCATCGTCTTGAAATACTTTGGCACAGAAAACTGTAAAATATTGCAAAGCATATTTGATTTGAGGAATCACATTTTATTCTAGAGTGGAATGATCCCCAACTGATAAACTTGCTCGGGGTACTAAATTTACTCATTGCCCATCTCAAGAAGAGACTGTAAAAATTAAGGATTTGTTTTATGACGAGATCGTGTTCTTTATGAGCAAAGCGAGAATTGATCTATATTGTCAAACGTAGGCTATCGATATTGCTACCTCATTCTTTCAAACCAATGCAATCGTATAAGCCCCTTTATGTGAATGTAATGGCTATTACTCAAATTTGTCTTGATCTCACCCAGAGGTGTTTGTAACAGAACTTCCCCTCGTGAACTGAGTGACAAACAATTATGTTCAGTTAAATCATACGCCCGTTAAATAATGGTGCATCGAGGTGCGCTTTTATTAGTCTGTTGCAGCCTTTTAATTCACTAAAATCTGGAAAGCAGTCACACTTATCATAAATTGTGTGCTTCCATGCTACTTCTTGAAAATGTACGGGTACAGAGAATGGAGTATCCCTGAAGAAAGTACAATCCTGAGAAAGTACTATCCCTGCCCAATAGTTGTGAAAAACGTACCAGGCTGTTCTTCATGACTAAGTGTTCACGCATTTTATTTCTATAAATTGATTTCCAGAGAGAGAGAGAGAGAGTGCGAGAGAGACAGAGAGGTGAATGAGAGAGTGAGAGAGAGAGGATGAGAGAGAGAGAGGGTGGGGTGAAAGGAGAACTAATGAAGAGACAGAAAAGTGACAGAAAAGTAGATTAAACACACAAAACAAGTAAAAAAAATGAATTAGCTAGAGAGAAAAGATGAAAGATGCCGAGGTTGAGAATAAGGGGAACGAGTGGGAGAGGCAGAGAGAAAACTGTAATGGTGAAGGAAAAGACAGTGGGAAAGAAAGTAATAAAGACAGAGCAGATCCAACAAGAAGATTAGAGCGGAAAAAGAAGAAACAGAAGAACACGATTTGGTTCAGAGGAGAGACACCTAGGAGAAAGGGAGTTATAGAAAGGAAAATATATCGCCCTTTACATTACCAGAGGACAAAGAAATAGGCGTAACATGTAGGAATCCTATAATGACAAGCTACATTTTCCTGTTTCTAACATGAAAATGCTGTCATGTAATAGTTATTATTATCAATTGCCTCACAGCGCCCAGTGCAGATGCCGGAGCAAAGCAGGGTGATTATTTATTCTTAGGGCCATCAGAACTGATTATAGGTTGAAACAGTTGTACGGATGTCTGCCACTGTGCTCGAGCGATTATAGTTATCTTCACCTTTAAAACAGGCTATTGAAAACTAGAATCAGCATAGAAAATCCTCTTTAATAAGCATTTCAGTAACATCGAACCTGGACAGATCAAAGATGGTACAATTAAGTAGAGGAAAATCAATTTCAGAATGATGATCCATGTTTTAGCCAAAGGATAGGTGATGAGAAAGATAACAACTTCTCCATCATTTTGAACAGGAAAAAAATCAATTAATCTTGTGGATGACCAAATAATAAAGCAACTGGGAAATCCCAACGAAGGAGTCATGAGTTAAAATAATCACATCTTTTTGATACATACTGTACATATAAAGACTGACGTTTGAAAAGATGGGCAGTGTAATATCTCGAAATCCGTCTCAAATGTCTTTTGTTGTTTTCGATTCCTAAATAGTGAAATTTGCTCAACTTGACCAAACTCCCTTTCATTATCTGTATTCATATGAACACAGTGTCAAACTAAGCCATCCCACAAGTGGCGAATTTAGACAGATCTAGACGTGTGCAAATCATGAAAAACTTCAGCGATATTGATATGCAGAATTATACAGAAGATGGAGAACTCCGTTATGACCGCCTCATAACAAGAGAAGTTTATGATATGCTTATTTTTATCTTAGGCAGAGTTGTCAATAATGCCATTAATTTATTTGGTGTGTTCAGTAACTCTGTCACACTTGTGATTTTCTTGAAATTAGGACTCAAGGATAGTTTTGCAACTTCCTGCTTTGCCTTAGCCATTTCAGATTTGATTGTCAACATTGTAAGCCTATCCTACACCAGTATGCTTTTGGTAGGCGAACAAGGATTGAAATCTGCGATTCCATTCTCTTCACTCGGAGTCCTCATGGCTTGGTACTCTCTTTTTTTTGTTGATGTTTCAACTACTATCACCGTCTCTCTGGCTATTCAAAGATGTTGCTGCGTCATCATGCCTCTACATTTCAAAACCTATTTTACTAGGAAACGTACCATTACGTGGACTTTCATGGTGGCATCTGTGTTTGTGGCATCCTATTTCCCAGTCTTTTCATATCAAATGCTGGTATCATACAATGATCCCTTAACAAACATAAGCAGGCTTATCATGTATCAGAGAAAGGAATGGCAGATGTCTTTTACTATAAATGATGTGGCCAATCGCATGATCTTTCCATTCTTAACCCAAACTGTTGTCATTGTATGCCTAATTTTGCTGATTTACAAACTGAAAGAATCAAACAAGTTTCGTAAACAAGTCACATGGAGTAAAGCTGATTCCCGAGATAATCAAGTGGCTATGTCTGTGATTATGTTGTGTGTTATGTTCGTGGTTTGTAATTTTCCAAGTATCATTATGACCATAGCAACCCTGATAGAGCCAGAATTCCAAGATTTTAAAAGATATTCCTACCTGTATCTTCTTGTACTGAACGTAAGACTGGCAATTGTCTTTTTGAATAATTCCTGTAATATTTTTATATACTTCAAGTTTAACTCGATGTACAGGGCAAAATTCAGATTGATATTAACTCATTTAATGCCACAAACGATTCAGACCCAGAGACAGGGGTCAATGGAGACAACGAGAACTGTTCATATAAATTTATCAAAGGCAATAAACATAAAGAGATCAGATAAATCTTAATTCTAACAATGCTCAATGTTCCAGCCCGATATGGGTTGTACAGAGCAAATCTACGACACTACTTGACTCTATAATACGAAGGACAAGACCAGTAAAGGTAACGATACTATGTAAGACATCCACTTAAATCAATATGTATACACTATTTATCAGTGCCAGTTAGACGCATTAAATCCAGAGCTGAGAATTATTGGACTGAAAAAAAAAAAGAAACCGGGCCCAGTCAAATTAGAATACATGTTTTACTATTGATATATTTTGATTAGTGTATCCTTGAATAACTGATTTACCATAGTCGAGATAACCGTCCGTAAATGGCTGAAAGGGGTGAAGAGGACGTAACGTACTGTAAGGAATCATGATTATACGTGTTGGGTACACGCGAGTATGTGCTGTGAGCGATGTTTAGCGGGTCGTCATTGTATACAGTATACACTGGGCCCATGCAAGTGTGTGTTGTGAGCATACGTATGGTGGCCCATGGAGATACTGGGTCACTGAGCGTGTCTGAGATACTCTCTAAGCATTTTGTACGGGATGCTTCCAGTCAGATCGAGTGTGTGTGTGTTACGTCACATATGTGCGCGCTACGTCACGGTTTTATGTGTGACGATGGCGGCACTGAGAGCTTGTACTATGTTCAAGATACTTCGTGACTGTGAGAAATGGTAGCTTCGGGAGAGTTCAAGTCGGGCTGGTGTCTATATAAGGGTTCAGCCAGAGAAAGTGGGGAGAGCAAGAAGTAGAATGCAGTGAGAGCCGGAGTTAGACAGCTGTCCTGAAGTTTGTATTGTTACCAAGCACCTGCAATAAATTCCGCATCATTTCGACGTCGAGGATTCCTGTTCTTATTTCTCAATTACTGTGTGCGTTCGTCCGCATTCACTGCCTGATCACCACTTACAAAGTGACAACTAACACCCATTCACATTCACGAGTTCGTGACACGTACTAATTTACCTCTGTATCTCATTATAGTGGACTTACATGTTTATGATAACTTAAGTTTTTGGACAGATAAACTTGATGAAGCAGAGGAAATTGAGGCTCGGCAAGAATGAAAAGCTTGTTTGGCTTCTTAGATAGCATAGCTCTACAGAATAACCCATTCCAACTTTGCAAGGATCCAGATCTTTGTGGACAGATGTGTGCGGCCGATTCTGCACCTCACATGATTCGAGAGGATGACACATCAAAACCTGTTGCAGAGAGCCAATAGGAAAGGTGAAGAAGAACATAAAACAATAATTTTTGTAGAATTCTTTTTTAAATGAACCTATTAAAGAATGTGCCTGTATTTGATCTGGAGTCTCAATAATCACTGATTCTGAAGTGCAAAGGTAATATCGCATGATAAATACTGACACATAACTTTTGAGACAGAGAATGTAATTGAAGGGGAGTGGCAATCAGTAAGTTCATTACAATTTTCCACTATGCAATGGATGATCATGCTGGTGTCGTTTTTTTTTTTTTTGGAAGTACTACATATGTAATACGGTTCCCAAATAATACAAACAGTATCCTGTTAAAATTATTCAGGCTGCATGTTGACCAGGTAAGCACCACTAGGTCTGTCCTATTCTGGAAGCAAATGAATTCGCGTGTGTGAGTCCATTGATTCCTGAAAAGGATTTATTCTTTCAGCGTTAAAAGAGAGTTATTGTAATCGCTCTATTAGAGTACTGGATACATTTTGAAAAAAGCAGTTGCATATATAAGTAGAGAACATGTTACCCAAATAACAAAAAGATAGACCGTTCATGTTATTTAGGTAATGTTAGCACACAAGTTATTAAAATGTCACAATGTATTCGCAATGCAAGGCAGTGTTTAATATTGTCGGTCTTGCCATACATTCAGATTTATTTTATACAAAAAATGTATGTCTATTCCTTTTTATTAGGTTTGTACAAGATCAGTTGTACTACATCAATTGCATTACACTCATATACACTTAATCATCAGCTAAAAACGCGGCGGCTTGATGAGATGTAATTAAGGGCTATGCCAGCTTTATGTTTTCCAGTGTAGGAAAAAGCCTACAGGTCTGTCTGCAAATATCTTACAAGACATATATGACATTAAAACATTTTAAAGCACATTTCTTGTTTGCATTATTACATTATCTACAGTTGCAATATCATCATGTAAAAAAGCCTGTGTTTTGGAGTGAAAATTATACATTTCTTCAGCATGGATGAATTGTTGTAATACTGGACACATTTTTAAAAAAAATTATTTGTGCATGTACATGTTATCCAAATAAATGAAGCAGATAAAATCGTACCTGGAGGCTGATTCATGAATTATAACGTGTTTTCTTCAGTTTGAGTTCTTATAAAGTCTGGTTAATATCATAATGGAATGAAAGATAATGAATGCTTAAGTTTAATTATCTAAAGACGTCAATTGAAACATTATGATTATCAAGATATCAATTGATACGTTCTGAAATCATCTTTTTTAAGGAACACGTTTTGTGTATTGTGTCCAGCGTAGTAGTGAAGGAGAGGTGTAAGAAGGAGAGGTGTAATGTAAGGTGGTTGGGGAGGGGGGTGGGGAGGGTGAGAGGGGACGGCATGTATGCCTTTGACTTTAGGTAGGTCATTTATTGTATATATGAGCAAACCGCGTTAAACTGCTAAATTTTCCATGTCATTTCCATGTTATATAACATAGAGGACCGCAGCCAAAGCATGTATCTTTGCAAATGAAGAGATAGAAAAGCCATCTATCTTCAACATTGTTACGTTACCTTTAGTATGGTGTCCTTCTGGAGTGGCGGTCGCGACCTGTGACATGTGCCGTCCTCTGTCGTGTCCGTATAGTTCTGTTCTTCTGTCCTTTATCTATCAATAGTCCTTAATAGTGTAACTTATAACTATATTATCCCTCCTTATAATAGCACTTATAACTATATTATCCATCATCTCTATCCTTATAACTATTATGTACCCCTTGTACTTATAACTAAATGTTTTGTATTTTTTGTACACCTCGTCCTTGCAAATTCCGACTCCTTGTGAAGAAACGAACGAAAACACTATCTATCTATTTATCTGTCTATCTGTCTATCTATCTATCTGTCTATCTATCTATCTATCTATCTATCTATCTATCTATCTATCTATCTA
>JBCEWB010652662.1:0-17586 GCA_039654565.1 Peronia peronii
CTGCAAACTAAGAGTGAAACATGATTAATTATACTTTGTCATGTGTTGGTATTCGAAGACATAATTCTATTCCTGAATAAATTATGAAAATAAAGCAACAAAAACATGCAGAAAAATTAGAGAGGCCACTGAATGACTGAGTATGGGAGAGGTATTTTTTTTTTTCTTGAAAACATATACTAAGGTGGTGCGAGGGTCGGACTATCTTCGTATAGGTCGGTATGTTTAACAGTATTGGTATTTAGGGCTGTGTAGTATATGCTCGTGTTGTAAAATTGGCCATAAATTAAACAAAACCAAAACAATGAAACAACCATTGCTGCACTAAGCAAGAACGGCCTGGGATTGTGATGTGCAGAGGAGGGGGGGAGGGGGAGGGGACTAAGCGTGCGTGCCGCGCACAAGCGGGACAGACACAAAACTGACTGAGCGGGCGAGCTGGCGGACAAGACCAGTCGTGTATTATACTTAGATCTATAAGGTACCCAAGCAGCTTGCTGTGCTAGGGTAGATCTAATTCAAGAACAGAAATCAGATTGCAAATCGCTACCTACAAAATGGATAAAATCCAATTTATACCCAGTTATTACGAATTAATTAATTCAAAAATCACTGTGAAAACGGATAAAATCCAGTTTAGACCTAGTTGTTACGAAATGGATAATTTGAAAATCCAGTTTATCAAAATCCAAATTGATGCCCAGTACTAGTGGATAGAGAGATGGAAACTGACCATATCATTATCACTGATGCTCAGCAGTAAAATGGTTTAAAAAACTATTTAGCTTAAACTCTTGTGTGCTCAAATATTCACATTTAAAATAAATTCTTGAGATCCCATCATCAGTAAGATATGATTTCCCTAACAAAGCCAGTTGTGACATCCAACCTGATGGCCTGATATTTTTGCCTTAACATATACAATCCAGAAACGCCCACCTTCAGATCGGCTTCTTCCACTCTCACCAGCTGAGCCATGAGATAGAACACACCTTCCTCCACCAAACTGCGTCTTAGAATTCTCCTCTCTGAACACATTTCCTTCTCAGCCAGCTCTTCCTTCACTCTCTTCTCTACATTTTCATTCACCGATTGGCTGACATTATGTTTTCCCTCCAGGTGAGAGGATTTCTTAAAATAACAAGACGCAGCACTCATAATCAGAACAAATTTCACCAGTTCTTTGAGCAGACTTATTTCTTCTGGATAGAGAATCGATTCAATTGATATGGTAGGATCGTCTGACTTTTTGGATTCTCTGACAGAATCAAAATTAGTGACTGGTTGTGACTGAGACGTCTCCGAGTCACTATCCTCATCCACCTCCATGCTGTTCATTCTCCTGGGAGTTTTATCAGTGCCTCTGTCAAGGATCTCTGGTGTCGGAATCCGTTTCATCACTTGTCTGAGCAAGGCCATGACGCTGGCACCAACCCTAGCCCAGACATTGACTGTGTGGTGATGGCTGAGCCTCTTTATCTCAAATCTAAATGCAAAACAAAAGCAAAAAACATATCTGTACAATCTGACATTTTAAATTCTGAAAGAAAATAAAATCTAAAAGAATTAAATACATAATCACTGCTGGATGATAACATAGACTCTCAAAAACTAGTCCAGAGAAGGAAAGTATAATTGACGAGACAAGTTACAAACTCCATTTGTCCCTCCTCCCCCCTCCTCCCTTGAAATTAGATTTATATATCACCATAGCATATCACCTCTTCTACTGATTTGGCTACATTGGTACAATGGATTGCCATACTCATTCATGGGAGTGCCATACTAATAAGTAGATGTAGGTCACACATGCCTGCTTGTTTTTGTTTTTTTTTTCCTGGAATGTTTGTTGCCCTGTTGACCTTTACTTTCTGGATCAACCATGCAGTTTGCTGTTGTTATTGACATAACAATCATGTGGTGAACATCGATGAAAATTCAATGCAAAAACTGTAAGATAAAGTACATCTGTAGGCTATATCCAAGAACAGCGCAGTGCACATCAGTTTTGGTTCAAGTAATAGAGTTACCAAGCTGATAAACAAAGCCAACCAATGCAGGAACTGACCTCGCAAGTACCGATAAAATGACAGCTCTCACAGTGCAAACAATGGTAAAAACTAGGCCTGCAATGAACCCGTGCATGATCCCATCGTGACCTTCCCATCACTGTATAAGTAAGTTGAGCAGGACTGGTGATCTGCCACATGGTGAGTTCTTTAACCTGGCCAGACTGAGTAATGTCCTCTGGGGATACACCCATCCTGTCCCTTCCTAAAGCTGTCTAGTGTGGTGTATTGGTCTCAGCCCCTTCTTCTCCTTTCCCCAACCACACCTACCCCCTTTACAGACTCTCATCCAGGACTCTCTCCCTCCCTGTGACTACCTGACTAATATTTTGCATTCTGGTCAAACATCTAGACACCAAGTTTTGTGAGTAAAAGTTCTGCTGGTAATATAATATTATTAGGTCAAGCAAAATGGGATAAGGCTGTGAGAGTAGTCAAGATAGCCGGGTTTTTCAAACAGCTGGAACAAAAAAATTCGGTTGAACATGGCAGAGTGTCAAGCTACCTGTGATGGAGCTAAGTGGAGTGCACTGTATTTTGTTTCCTCGAGTTTGTGTTTGAATTTTACAGTGCATCAGCATAACTACAGCTACATTATTCCATTGGTTCCTTTCAGTGTTCAGTGTCAAAAATATCGATAAAAATTTGTCTGTAACTGTTGCTATGTGTTTCATAAATTAATCAAACTGTGGCCTGCAGGGCTAGATTTTAACTTTCTCTGTGCACATGCCTGTGTCAAACCCTATAAATCTATACCTAAACTGATTACCATGTGTTCTTCAACAGGCCAATAATTATACTTGCTGATCATAGAATCTGTATATGATATACATCAAACTGAAGTGAATGCTTAAGGCTAAAGAATACTGATTTGAGGAAAATAAAAACAATCGATGAGCATAATTGTTTTTGTTTTTGTTTTTGAGGTGAAAAATGAAGATTCGTTGACAAGAAGACATGACTTTCAGTGACAAATTGTCTAGACCCAAACAAGTCACCAGTGGGACTACTATGTTGTTAATCCAAATTATGTGCATAGATTGAAATTAAGCTTTTAATTTTGAGTAAAAAGCACTTGAGTTTGAAAGGGTTACTGTCTGGATAGACCAGATGGACCTAAGTCGTGTACCCATTTTTGTTTACATTTGAAAAGTTGAAAAAATGATACAAAAACAGCAAAGTTTGTGCTTGAGGATAAAACTGGTACAACATTCAAAAACAACCAGAGTTACGTTCTATATATGTCTTTCAACCTCCCGGTGGAGATTATCTCAATGGTACAACCACAGTAACTGTTATTGAAATGGCATGTAACAAATGCCACGGAGCGTATGTGAAAACAGAGAAAGTCTCTTAGACCATATCAATGATATGTCATTAATCAGTACAATGGCAGACACCTATCACTGGCTATCATGGTAAAAGTTAACAATATGGCTGAATTATTAACTGACTTGAAGATCTGTGACTGTTGAAAGAAGACTTGTAACATTTTACCCCAGAGCTATGGCAGACAAAAACTCATCCACCTCCCCGATGCTCCCACGAGACTTTCTTGGACGTCGAAGAGGCCATGAGCACAAGTGGTTGAAACAGGAAATAAGGGATGAAATGCAAGACAGCTGATCTGCATTGATGCTCCCAATCAAACTCAACTCACACTTCACACTGTGAGCATTCTCATGGTAAATACAACCTGTGACAGGAAGAGTAAATGCACAGTCATGAGAGATTAAATTTTCAGCTTCAAAAACCTGCACTAAGGACTAATCTTACAGTGCCCCAGGATGACAATATAAAAACAAGTTTATTAAAATTCCTAAGAATCTTTCTCTGGGTGACAGAACACAAGAACTGCTTCCCAGGAAATAATTTTGTTTTTCTCTGAAAATAATTACAGAGAAAAAAGAGTTCAATAAATCTTGCAAATCTAACTTGAGTCAGCAGTGACTGAAGGTACCAATGGGCAAATAGATTTCATTCTTGGTAAATCTCTTAGTGCTCTTATCAAGGCTGTATTCTTGAACAAATCAATTCATTTTACTGTCTGTCCAACAAGATAGAGCTGACCTTTGTAGTTCTCCCACCACCAGAACTAAAAACACATTCAAATTCTGAGAAATGATGACAAAGTCTTAGGTCAGGCCAATGCAGCATATATGCAGTGAAAAGGATGTGCACCCAGAATTTGGGCTGCATGTTTGCCTTTCTTTGACAGACTGTAACATAAAGACAACAATATTGCTCCACAGTTGTGGCCCAATCCACAGTGAATGCATGATTAATCATAAATGATGCCCTTTCTACTTTTGTCACTGAGTGACTTTTTAAGTTTTGATCTTTATTTATAGTATTTATATATATGACGTGAAACAAACATGAAGTTAAGATATACACAGGTCATTTTGGAAGAATTTCTAATTAAAATGTTCAGAGGGGGAAATTGACTAAATGGTTCATAGTTGGTATCATAACTAGAAGGGGACCACAATTCTGGACAGAAACCAAAATATAAGCATAAAGATGGGGAGAAAAGAATTGATAGTTACATGTAACAGACCTTGGCTTTCCAATAGGATTATCATGTGAGCAACAAAATCATCAAAGTGTCGCCATAGCTGGGCTTCTGCTCGACTTTTACGCCTCACAGGGGAGTTCACTCTGTCATCCCTATTTGACAGATTTGCTGGCTCGAGTGATTCCCCTTCCACCAGCTTTACAGATTCTGCAGGAAAATGGAAAAAAAAGCAACTCATTCTGAATGTACGTAGCTCTGGTCCTCTAAGAAAATTAGTACCTGCTGGTTCAAATGAGATCCACTATCCAAGTATTCATCTCAAATACACAGTTACAACATTCAAAGAGAATTACTTGTCATATCATTTATTATTTTTTTCATTTGTTCACTCTTCTATCAAATGTTTTCCATTAACTCTTTTCATACCAAATAATTTTCACCAGACTGCTGTCCTTGGCCCAAGCAATTTGTTATGCATTGTGGTAATCCATGGTGGTGTTACAAAAAAATCATACAATTTTTTTTTTTTTTTTTGGTTATATTTCACTTCAATTTTCAGAGAAATAAAGCAAACCAATTCTACTATATGATGACACACATTGTTTTATTGTATGTATGTATTGTTTGATTGAGTTGATTGGTGGCTGAATATTGAAAAAAAAAAAACAACAGTTATGTGATATAAAAAACTGTACAAACAAAAGTATACATAAAAGGGTGATTTGATCTTTATCTTTAATTTGATCATGGTTTTTACAATACCAAACATTTAAGTTTGTAATTTCTCTTTGGTCTAATATTCACTATATGCCAGTTCTCTGAAAAACTTTTTTTGCTACTTCCTCAAGGGAAGTCGCTATAACAAAGAATGAAAGTGAAAATACATCTAATGTCAATGACAGACAATAATTGTTTGTGGGAAAATTTGGAAAAGGGGGAACCTCATTCACAATGGAAAAAGAGTTAAATAGGACTAAAGATCTTGGTGTTTTGTTGTTTTTTAGGGGGAGGGGATGAATTACATTTTTCAAATGTAAGTAAATATTTTCACAAAATCACCTAAGTGTATTTCAACAGTTTCATCTCTCCCACTATTAACTAGTTGTGAAATCACACCAGCACAACTGGTGTTTATACATATTACTTTTCATGTCAAAAATGTACATACCTGATACACATTCCATGAACTTACACGACTCAGCCACACTTTTTGACAGCAAGAGACCTTGAATCATTTGACAGGTGTTTGCTAAAACTTTTCTGAAATGTAAAAAAATTGAAGCCAATTTACTGACCCATGAACACATTTCCTAGTCACATACTTTTCCACTTCAGACAAACGATAAAATGTATTTTTTAGAAAATAAAATAATAAAGATAAAGGAACAAAAGAAAAAAAAGAAAAAGGAATATTCAATAAATTTTCTCTCACTGACAAAATTTCACCTTTAGAAATGGATTGAGATATGAAGAACAAACTAAATGTCTTGCTCATTGCACGGATGTTGAATACGTCATTTAAAATTGATGTGAAATTGCTTTGAAGAATGTGGTTGTTGGCAACAGTGAATAGTGGACATAGATTGTGAGCGAAAATGCTTAAGAGTAAAAACAAACAAAATGAGGGGCCAGAAGAAAGTTATGAATGAAGCTTGCAAGTTCTTGTTTATTTAGAGTTGTTTTAATTATGATATCTTTAAAATTAACTCTTCACAACAGCCTTCAACAAACAACTTTCAGATAATAATACCCACCTATCTGGCCAGCCAGAACTCAGCATGCACTAAAACAGAAAGTTCTGTTTCGTTTTGACATAAGAACTAGAGCTACATATCCATCTTTTATTTCTTTCTGTACTTTCTGCTAATATATATTGATTCCAACAATGGTCAAGTTTAGATTCATCTCCAGTGTTTTGGTGTTGCTAAATTTGACACTGTTGTCATATCTTGTTAGTCAATCACACTGCAGTTCATGTTATTCAATGATTTATTCATCAATATTTATTTGTCATGACTCTATTATTTAAAAAAGAAAAGGGAGTATAGAAATGGGCACTAATCATTGTCGTAAAAAAATAAAACAAAAATAACAACTGTCTTGTAATCTGAAGTAGTATTAAGCCTGGTATGAAAAGAGTGAAGTCTCACAGTGTAATAAATGAATTTAGTCAACACTGCCAGGAGCCAATGACTTTGTCTTACTGCCAGTCAGGATAAGTTGTAACTCGCTGGACTCAAAAACAGAGAAATCCAGGGTTGAATGTGAATGTGATGAAGGTCTGATATTAATGTTTATAAATTACAGAAACTGAAAGAACATTTGTCTCTGAATAAGAAAATATTGCTCTTATGGGCAGATGTTGATTACATGTATATCAATATGTTATGAGGTGAATATACAGGTTTTGTACAAGACTGTTTATTTTTGCCGATTATCGTCCAGATTTTAGCCGATGTTTCACAGTTTGCAATATCTCTGGCTATGACCAACTGGCTAAAAACAATCTCCACCATGCGAAAGTGTAAGAGTTAAGGGTCTACATGATAGAAAGAACTCAATTTGGAGGAAAATTAGCAAATGATTCATTCTGACTGGCTGTGAGACATTTATGGAGACAATACATTCAACCACAGCTCTGGGAACTGTAAAGATTAATAACTATTACAAGCCATGAACACCTTTCCCTAAATATTCTTTTCTTTTAATTCTTTGATTACCTGATTTGCGGTGATCTTTCTCATAATACAGCTAGAGACAACACAGAGAAATATTTTAAAAAATACAAAAATAAAAACAATGGACATTTGGCATGTAATGAAAATATAACATTTGAATGGATGGAGGATGGGACAGAGATAAATTCTTACCTGCAATGAGAATGTTGGGCACAGAGAATGGAGAGGGCCACTGTTTGTGGGTTATACAACAAGGAGGATCTGCTTGTGTCGTCACCATGGAGACATGACAGAAGTTTCAGCGACTGACATTGTGCTTGACTGGAGACATGCAAAACAGAAGCAATAATCTCTATCTGATGCCTATGAGGTGTTTTAAAGTTTTATTTTTATTATCTATGTAGCCTTTCAATCCTATGAAAGGGGTATCTCGGCTTTAAATCCTGCCCAGTTCGGTTAGAGGAATTTTTCAGGTAAGAAATTTGGAAATTTTGCCTGGACAGTATCATTTCTGCCTACTCTTCATAAGATTTTAAACTGCCAAAGGTTCTTTTACGTGAGTAATATAACATGCTTCTCCATCCAAGAAGCCAGGGGAATGTTGAGTCACCAAAAAAAAAAAATCCAACAGATTCTAATCTTCTTACTCACACTATTTTTTACAGGTCACCAAGAGGCAGATGCCTAACTCCTCAGCCACAATTTTGAGGTCAGTCACATGAACGGGAGAACATCATTCATACATGGGTTTGTTTATATGGTGTGGTATGTCTGAATATTCATCATTCTTCAACAGTTGCTATCACAATACCTCACTGACGGAGTTTACCTCACAATGTTGCTCTGTTATTGGTTACTCATTTCATTCTCATATACACTTCCCGCCAGGTCCCATAATTCTTAGGTCAATGACAGTAAAGCCAAATAACATAAACTGTATAATCACTTCTTTAATAATCGCTGGCTAAAAATAAATTTTATTTTTACCCTGACGAAAAAAATATGTGGGACGATGTTCTAGTTCCTTTCTCACAGCACGACTGAATACATAAGTAAATATCTCATATAAAATTATTATATAAACTGAAATAACTGAGGACCTGTATGCCCAAATCTGAGTCATTTCTTGTCTTTCTTAAGCAAAGCTTTGAATTTTTTTTTCTTCAGAAATGTAAAACAAAACTGTTCTCTGTTTTTCTGAATAAACCTGAGAACACGGAAATGGAGTTCAGAAAGTCATAGGCAGAGGATCTATTAGAAGATGATATAAAGCCAATGATGTGAAGGAGAGCTGTTATTCAGGGACCATCATGGCAAAATTGTCTCAAAACTGGGTTGAGCAGAGATATTTGATCCTTATACTTTAACAAAGTGGCACATGATGATGGTACTGATGAAAAAAAAGATAATATGGTCTTGCGACCAGGGCAAATGAGTTAGAAGTCACGGCGGGTGATAAAGATCCACGGCTGTTTTTGACCATTCTTAACTACTTTCTGACTAAGATACTAAAATTGTTTTTGTTTTCACAAAATGACAATTTAACATTTTTTGACCTGAAAAAAAAAAAATTTTGGCGTCATAGTCGGAAAATAGTAAAAAACAGTCAAACACAACTGTAACTCAAAATCACCCGGCGTGACTTCCGACTCATTTGCCCTGGGCACAAGACATACACTCTGTGTAGGAAACTGGACACAACAGATGAAAAATGTACCATTTTAACAGCCAATTCAGATGGATAAATTAAACAACAGGTGAAATATGATACTGCAATTTTGTTTCAGATGCTTTTTATAACTTCTGCTGCCTTGAGAAAGAATCAAAAAGGTTTGAAAATTTGGTATTCCCATGCTCACTTTATACTCAGCAGTGACTAAAACATTTGCTTTAGATTCATGGATTAAACTAGCTGCTTCCAGTAATGTTTGTCTTATTATAAAAAATATTTTTGTGAATTGATGACTCTGCTGTATATATAAATGTTCTTAGTTATAGGAAATAAATGCAAAGTTGTCAGAAACTGAATATGTACTTGATTCTTCACTAAAAAAAAAAAAAGCCATGGCAGAAGAACCTCACTGATTTATTCATGATAATAATAAATGATGAGGAGAACATGAAATGCACATTGAGAATGGATTCATTCTTAGTCTCAAATGAACACATGGTGATGATCGACACAGAGTTGTAACATAACAGAGACATCTTGTACCTTTCTTTTCATAGTGGAATACATTGCAATGTAAACAAATTATTCATCATTAATTGTTATCGTGCGAGTATCAGTTTAACTGATAAGCTTTCGATACATTTCAATTGAAAAGACAAGGTGATTCAAATGATTTGTTCACAATGTGATTTCAACTACCACATGTTCATGCGTCTGGCCACATGAAGATTCCAAACGAGTCCACATGAGCAACTGACAACTCACCAGGGTCCCTGGACAAGCATGTCGGTCAGCACTGGGAGGAGTGTGTTGTCCAGAACATCACTGGATATTTTCTGCTTGCACAGCTGTAAGTTCTCCTGCAGAATCTCTAGATGTCGGGCCTGATTGAAGCCACAGAGAAAAAAGACTAGTAAAGTTCTCAAATCAATAGAATACTCAAGGCACATCCATTTATTTCACTGGGTTGTATTTGTCAAGGATAATTTTATGAACATTGACATGTATTTTGACATGTATATTGTTGACATTGACATGTAATATCTGTATAATACAGTTAACTTGACTTATGCACTATTGCTGTAGTGTATGCACAAAAATGTAACCCCAAATGATCCATTATTTGCATGCATTCATTTCACTGAAATTGGAGTATCCTTCCTGTTGCATTCATCTTTATCGCACAAGCATCAAACATAATGTTTTTCATTCTGCAGTGCAAAGTTGGATTTTTAAACACTAGAGCTTTCTTCTATGGCAGTCCTGTGGTTTTGGGAAAGTAATGAAATGCTAACACAATTATTTCTTGTCAGTACGTGAAAAGAACATCAGTGCTTTCAAGAATTTCATCTCATGCAATTCCTGACAAGAAACAAAATTTTGTACTTAGATGAGAAATTGCTCACTGAGGATCGTTTTTCTGTTTTTTTCACTAGCATAATTACTACCCTTTGACCATTTGTGAACATACTTAATGAACTGAGGAAAAAAAAAAAAATCACTTTTGTGCTTTTGTTCAAATAGATATCATGAAAGCTTCTACAAAATTCTCTATACACAAAATTCATTTTATTCATATCTTAATAATTTTGTCTAAATTTTCTGTGATCAATTTCTAAATAAGATCTCTCTTCAAAAGGTTGTTTCAAAAATCTTGTGTCCAGCAAAGGGAGGCTACTGGACCTGTAAAAAAAACAAACTCTTTTCTCTCACCTTTATTTTGCTGCTGTCCTGAGCAGAGCTCAACTGTGAAAGGATATCCTGCTTAACTTTGGCAGCAAACTGGGGAATCTGTGAGAGATTTCGCATCACATTCAAGCTGCTTAACTTCTGCACCTCCGCAGATTCTCTGTTTTTGATGATGGCATGGATAAGTGGATAGACAATATCCTCCAGCTGCTCCTCCCAGTTCCGTATGTGTTCAGCATCTGCAGTTATCTGTCAGCACAATCAGTTGTAATCAGATACACAGGATAGGATAAAATATTGTCGACATATTTAAATAACAGTATTCTTTCCGAATAATAAGGCATATAATCATCATCACATGAGAATTTATCATAAGAAACACTTCAAATGCAAGCATCATAATCTATCAGCCAGAACCTTACTTTGGTTTGTCATTGCTGACTGAGGTGTTCAGCAAAAACACATTAACATTCATCAAAGTGCTCCTTCAACATTTGTTTTTCATCCCATAAAAGTTTTTTTTTTTAATTATTTTTGAAAGGGTTTTCTGAAGCCACTTCATCAGAAATTTATCACGAAAATTTGGGATTTATAACAGATTACTCACCTTTTGTAGTAGGTCACCACATTCCTGTACTACAAACTAATCCCCATGTATTGCATACCAAAATGAGGGGTATAAACAGGGCTATCCACTACTGTGTAGTGTACATGAATATATTTGTTTACGTTCCAAGTTTTTTAACTAAAAGTAGTGGGCATCTACTTGGCATCCATGATTCCAGTGCCTTCTTTTCATCACCAATTCTCATGATCATTACTGCTGTCCTACTTCGCCCTGCTTGTTTAAACTCCTGCACATTGAAAACAACATTGTTTAGTTTCTGTTTAACCAGTTGAAAACTATTTATTAAGGCTCTAAATACTTTAAAATGAAAAATCTCAAGATGTTGTGAAATTGCTAATGTGTTGGCTTACAAGAAAAATGGTGGATGAAGGACTGGCTGCTTCAACGCAATCTGAGTGTCAAAAGATTGCCTCTCTATTAAATGAAGCCAGGAGATACAATATTACTGAATTGTAGGAGAGAGTGAGCTGCAGGAACTTGCAAATAAATTTTTCACTGGAAACAGCTCCAAAGCTGACGGGAATGGGATGATGGCGACGTTACGAGCATCTAGATCTAGATCTACATTCAAGTCAAATATATTTGAATCTAGATCTAGACCTTCTGCTAGGAGATAAAATTGCGCAAGAGTGACAGAGATGTAGTGCATTTTATGTCTTTGTGCTTTTAATATTCTAGATCTAGCTGACACCATTTACTGTGCATTATCGATTTAAATTTAGATCCAATTTTTAAAATGCATAGGTGAATCAAAATCGCTTCCAGCATAGGCCTTCTGCAAATCACATAATACTGTGAAATCTTTCAAAACCAGATCTATGTTTAACAAGGAATTTGTCATTTCACATGTTTGTTGTTCATTTGTGGTAACTGTACAGCTGTTTTAACTTGGTATGAGTTGAATCAGTGATGTTTTTGTGAAGATTTCTGTCGAAATGTGTAAAAACTAAAGGTGACAACTGTTACTTCATTTTTCTCATTTTCATAGTATTGTGGTCCCCCATTACTAAAATGCAATACATGTATCTCAATATCTAATGAAGCTATTTACAAAATTTAAACTGCATTTTGTTCAGAAATATATAGGGTTTCAGAGTCTACTAAAAACTGAAAATTGAAAATGTTCTCCATGTGCCTTGTTTTTACTGAACACCTCGCATATAATAAGAACAGAACTCTTATCTGGAATGATTAGCTGCAGCAGATATGGAGCCATCCTTTTGCTGCTACTGGATGAGTCTCTAATATGTGCATATCTGATTAATTAATGTAATTGCACATAAAATACAGGATGAAGGTTTAGTATCCAAACCATTTAAGACTGTTTTGTGATGGTGCTAACATTTCCAGATACTAAACTTCATGTTCTTAAAACCTGAAAAACAAATAAAATTGCAAGTGCCTGTCAGATTTTGCTGTGAATCAAAACATTCACTGAAGGAAAAGGAAGAAAAAAAAGAAAAGGACGAAAAACACTGATAAAAATCATGATTAGGTTAAGTTTTTGTAGGCCTTTCAGTCTTTCTGATTAAGACTATCTCAGCCATTTTCTTGTAAAAACATCGAGCCGTGGCAGAGGTTATCAGCATACCTATGTCAGCATCACAAACTAAGGTGTTCTGAGGAGCAACTTAAAAGGACTGCTAAAAGATAAAAAATGGGCTCAAGACCTTTATTGTTTTACTGTTAAATTGTTTCCATCTGCCTTCCCCTAGATGAGAGCTTGGAAAAAAAAAAAAACTTGAACTGAAATTACAAATAGGAATAATTATATTTTTAATAGCACCTGTCCATATGGAGCCGCGGAAGGAGAATGGCCTTCCTCCCCGCCGCCGCTTACTTCCTGGGTGGGGTGGGGGATACCCATACTCTCCTCCCTAGACTCATACACCAGATCCGGGGGAGGGGGGAAGGGGGGAGGGGGGGGGGGGGAGACTATTCTCTTCCCAAAATCATGATAAACTTTGCTAAAAATCAGTTTCCACATCTATTTAATTGATCCTCCTTCAAAGAAAGATAATCATTATAGCTTAAAGAAAAAAAAAAAGGCAGTTGTCTAAGCTAAATGTGTCAATATTTTGTAGCTCTCATTAAATGTCAAAAATTGTCTTATTTCTTGGCTTTCCTTACTAGATACATTAGTAACTGTTTCATACAGAGTAGTGTCAGCATAATAGAACTGACTGTTTTGCACAAAAATGGCTGGATTTGATGGCAAATGCTGAGTAAACTATTGTGCACACTTTTGTTTTCTTCATTCTGCAGTTTTGACTAACCTGTTCAATGACAGAGAGAGCAGAAACTTGAACTTCAATTGTTGTTGGATCTGATGCAAGAGAGAGAATATTATCTAAGAGCTCTGAGCAACTTGAAAACAAAATCTCCACATTCTCTTTCCCCACTGCCAGCTTGGACAGGGAAATTAGGGCAGCATCTTGAATAGGTGGAGAATCACAATCCAGGAATCCTTGAATCTGAAATATTCATTGGTTTCTATTTCATGTCATTTAAATAAGGTGAAAGTTACAGTCAAGCATAAATGCTAGCAACTGTAATTTTTAAATTAAAGTGGTAGAATACATATGCAGCAATTTAAAAAAAAATAACAGCTAAAAGCACTCCTGGAAAGGATCTTATTTCCTTTCAAGAATTAAAAATAAAGAAAACAAATACAATATATAAAAAATTTAAACAAAAACCACTTCTACTGTAAATGACCATTACTTTAATCTCCTTTCAACAGTAATCAGATGTATTTACAAATTTTGCTATGCCTGGAATGTCAATACATGTAAGTTGTGTGACAGGAAATGAAAGCCAGTCTACATTTTTTAAATAAATCTATAACATCCCATGTAAGTCGGTTGTCATGAAGTCTTTAAAATTAACCAGCCCTGCTATCCACCCTACTGAGCCACAGTCCAGCAACACAAATATTGTAATGAAGTTAAAATATTGACAGAATTTCAAAATGGTAAATCATGATTAACATATTTTATGTTAACTTGTTCAATTATTGTATGTTGAGTAATGATGCTGAAATTATCTTACCACACTTGCATGCTCCTTGGTAATCCTTTCTCTCCCCTTGTAGCCTTTTGCAAGTCTGGCTATACTACGAGCTTGTAATGGATTCAAAATACGAGAGGAAAACTTGTGTAATGTTGAGAGTAATTTTTTCAGATGTAGGGCTGAAAAAAACAGAAAAATGTTGTTTAGAAATTATATAATTGACAAATACTTCAAATGATGGGAATGTGCATTCAGCAAAAAGTATCTCATAAATTTTCATGAATTTCATAATTGAAAACTTTACAAAAGATCATACTAGATATCAAAAACTTTTTTCTTTTTGTTTTTGGTCATAGTAAAATAAAGCAGATGATGTTCTATAGGAAAATGAAATGGAGTCCACACAAGGGTTTGAACATCATTTATTATCAAACTGATGAAAGTGAAACTAACACTCATCATCTTCCTCTCCTTCTCTGTCATCATCACTCTGGCTTTTATCAGGATCATCAATTGAAGAATTTCTGGTGAATCTGTGGGAAAATCTGGTATCGTGGCTGTTTGATGTTTTCCTTGCACTGAGATTGGAAGTAACTGATCGGACACAAGAACAGTCGGTGGCTACAGGAAAACTTTGCAATGGCGCTAAGTCCAGAAGTGTGTCTTGCTGTGCAATGCTGGGAGATTTTAGGCTGAAACATAAAAAAAAAACACTTAAGGAATGTTTTCATGTCACTGAAAGAGTAAAATGAAGATTCAGTCCTCCCCACCCTTCTATATCAGAAATTTTGATAAACAACAGCAAACAAAACTAAAAGACCCTTCCAACTGGCTGTTCTGTTGCAAGAATATATAATAAGACAGAGGTGGGAAGACATTAACACTATTGGAAGACAGTTATATTAATTTACCACAACCATTTATTACAACTTTCTTATATTGTGAATTTTCAATTATTTAACTACTGACTGCAATCTGTTTACATTGCACAAAGGCTATCCACATATTCTTGACAATTCTTCAGTTATGTAATGCTCATCCTCTATTATAATATAGTGACAGTAGTCAACAACAGCAGAAAACAGAAAGAAAAGCTGTCCATAAGAATGAAAAAAAAATTAACTTTAGTGAAATATTCATTAACTGCAATACCAAAGATCAAAAGCACTAATGTCCTTTACTTTTACACTTTGAGCTGGAGCTTCATCATTTTGCTATCTTTAACCCTTTCGTGTTCAAACCAACAGAAACCGACATGCCCGAGATCGCCGCCTAAGGTTCAGAGCAACAGAAACCACAGCACTGCTACCGTTCAGATCGACAGAAACCGACAGAAAAAAGACCTCTTTTTTGGTGGGCTGTCATTGGTGGATAAAATGACGTTCATGATCTAATAATAGAAAGGAACCTCACTGACGAATCAAATGAGAGTTCTGTGATACCTAGGGTGTGTTAGCGCGTGTTTTGAGGCAGCTACGCAGCATGTTGTACAGCGCTTTGGTCAGCGGCAAGAGATCATTCCCTCTACCTCGTCGATCGCCACTGCACTCTCGCTGTCTCATTCAATCACTTTTGAACTCATTAGCCAGAGTCTATGAAAATGACAGAGTGCGTTATTAGGAATCAGGCATTGATACTGGATTAGATCTAGATTTGGATGATGGGCAAAATGCCAATACATCCTACATGTACAACAGATCTATACATAAAATCTGTCATGAACTGAGATGCGATCTAGTCTACATCTAGACCCGGATCAATGTGATTCAGCTTTCGATCAAGCTGTAGATCTAAGTCAAATGCCTTGAGTAAGAAAGCATGGTCAAGCAGATACTTATTAGATAAAAATGAAAGTTGATTATTTCTACTATTTTACTCTTCAAAAGCTTATAATAATTTAACATCCTTCTTTTTTTTTTTTTTGGTTTCTGTCTCTCCTTCCTCTCTCTCTCTCCGTGTCTCGATTTCTGTTTCTTTTTATATCGCGCTGAGTATTAAAATAGATTGTTGATAATAATGACTGATACAGTAGATAAATCATTTATTATTTATTTAAATTTAACAAATGAGGCACATTGTTTGAAAAAGAAATCGATTGTGATTGTTTCTCTGCAACCACTGAACTTCAGCTGACTGGAGGTCAGAAAAATGTAAACACACCAGGCTGCCACAGTGCACAGGAAATTGAACATTCGCGGGAGAATGGTCGCTGATTAATGTATACACAAAAGGATTAAGTGACTGAAATGAGGGAGAATCTGTTTTGTAACCATATGTGAGACCACCTTTTATTGTCATCTAATGTGAAGAATATTTCAAAAGGAATTCTTAGCAATCATACCTAGCTGATTTCAAGGTGTTGGCATGAAAACCATCTCCCTGGACAGAAATAAACGGCGCTTGGTCTTCACCATACTTTACAAAGACAGTGGACTTTGATGGAAGAAACATTGTTTCTTGTATGGTTTCTCTAGAGCAAAATATAACCTAGAACATCATGGAGAGATGGAAAGTTGTGCAAGTAGATTCAGAATACCGGCAATTGTAGTATTAAAAAATGTAACAGTCACCACTCATCTCAGATCTATACTTTTCAATATACATAAATGCAGTGAGAAATTCACAAAATAACATTTCAACTTGTAAGCACTAGCTACAAGTTTTCAGTTTCACAGAGTATGCCAAAAATATCCACGTGACAATGTAATGTTCCAGTATCTTATGTCTGAACTCCACTTGACAATTGACTAGCGTTATTCTATCTGAAACTTGGGTGCAAATTTTATAATCCTTTCACAGCATGTTCTGCCTCACTGATCATAACAATCTCCATAAATCTCGTATTTCTGACGTGGAAAGCCGGTATTGATCCTGACATTTCATAGTCAACAGCTTGATTAATGACTAGCGAATCGATCCGAGAAACTGATAAGCATCGGACCTCGTCGATCTCTATGTCTGAATAGAGAAACCGGCAAGTCCAGTGGTGCCAACTGGTGATTTCAACTGGTTATACGATTCGAGTCAGATCAAATCTGAATTTGCAATTGATAGCTAACTTGCAAGTATCTTTCAAAAGTCCATTCAACGCCTTGCAAATCTATGCAAATTCTTGTGTTAGGCGCACTGGTCGCCATTTTCAAACAGTTATGTTGCCGTGTTACGCCATTGTCTGACAGGTTTAGCAGTCGAAAATCGGTTTATGTGACTGGGCAAATTATGGGTACAGACAGGCTGACAAACAAGATAGATAGACAGACAGACAGACAGACAGACAGACAGATAGATAGATAGATAGATAGATAGATAGATAGATAGAT
>JBCEWB010652772.1:0-17584 GCA_039654565.1 Peronia peronii
TCTCGACCTAGACATAATCAACTATGCAAATTCATTGAAATCCCAAAATCGATAATTTAACCCTTTATTGGTGAAAATCTCGCCCGAGCGCCCCCTTAATCTTTTCTCAGCAAAATTGTTAAGTTAAAAATCAGGGATGATGAGGGAAATAAAAAGGATGTGATTATTTTGTTTCCTAACAGCTGTAAAATCATAAAACTACATGTTTTATAATCTTAAACTGACTATATAAAATTAAGATTGTTGATCAGACTGTCATTTGCTGATTATTTGAATTGAATTTTATCATCTGTAAAATCAAAAAACTATGTATTTTATAATCTTAAACTGACCATGTAAAATTAAGATTATTGATCAGACTGTCATTTGCTGATTATTTGAATTGAATTTTAACAGAGAGATAAAATAATAAGTGGGTTTTTAAGTGACATAAGGATTTTCTTGATTGTCGTAGCCATGGATTGTTATATTTTTAATTGTGGTAGTTCCTAAGTTAGAATTACTTAATAGTAGATCACCTCATAATTAACAGTTCTATTAAGTATTATGTTCTTCTGGTACATTTTATGTCCATTCTGTAGCGAGTATTTTCATTGAAATATTGGATTCTTCACAATTATTGATTTAGATATTTACCGTTACCAAAATCTGTTTACTGTACATACATTGTCAAAACTCACTGCTCATATGTTTCCTACAAGTGATGAAACACCAAACTACATTCAATTTTGAAGTGGGTCATTTTGTGGATAAGTTTGAGATTATAGATTTTTGCTTGTTTACTTGTAGTTTATAGAGACAATTGATGTTCACATTTTGTCAGTCTTACTCACATTAATGCTTTTCTTCTGTTGGATATGTTGCAAATTTTGTTTACTTTCACATCCTCCCCTCAGAGAAAATCCCCATACATTACCGCAGTAGTAAGAAAGCAGTAGCTCCGCCCACAGTGCTTGGTAATGACCTTGGCACGGCAACACCAGGACTGGATGAGGATGAGATCAGCAATCACATGCGAGACCAACGCATGGGCAGTGCACACGGTCATACCACACCCAAACCCCACAAAAATGCACCATTGTTGCCTGGTATATATGTACTTAATTTTTTTTTCTAAATTATGTTTGATTTGTACATGTCTGTGGTTTATTTTGTTAACTACACTCTAGTCTTTGCTATATTTTTGTGTACTTTGACTGCACTGTGTTTACATAACTTCCGGTGTTACAATGTTCTCAAGAACAGAGAATGAGAGACTATATGGAAAGAGATCATGTTTGATATGTCAAGTCACTGAGTTAAACATATCAAACATGATCACACTTATGCTATTGTTAGAACTCATTTTGTCTGACTCAGAGTATGAACAGATCCATTTAGTATTTGACACAGTCCACTGTTTGTCTTTTGATGAATACATTTATGCAATCGTAATCAAAATCTTAACTTTTTGTGTGTACCATTTCTGGTTTCTTACACTTTCTTTTAAAGCTTGTTTTCTTTTCTTTTTTTTTTTTTTTTTGTAATTGTCGATACACAGAAATTGAAGAAGTGAAAAATAATGAAGATTACATACTATAGAATTTAATTAAATAGTCGACGTGTTGGAATATTGGATACGACATCAAATTTATTGTTTCTGTACTACCACATTCAATTTCTGTACTCAATATAAATATTTGGTTAGTGGAAAGATTCTCACCACAAAAAAAAATATTTAACAAAACAAATTACAGGTAGATTAATTGAGGATCCTAGTATTTGCATAAGTGGAATAAGAAATTGTGCTTGCATTTGATGACCAGGTGACAGAGTCATCTTTGCTGAGAGCCCCTCAGCACCAGGTGTTCCTGTTGTTTACAGAACTCCTGATGAGAGAGCTTCCAACCCTGACAGGCTTAACTTAGATAGGTGGGTAGTATCTTTTGTTTCTTGTCCATTATTTTCATTGCTACATGTTGTCTTGTTGCATGTCATGTACACTGCTATTCTATGTGTCAACACTGAAAGTTGCAAAATTAGGTCAGTTAACCCTGGAACTGTCGAGGGCTGATCAGGTTAATGATTAATTCATCATTCTGTGCCAGGTGATTCTCCTCCCCAAATCAGCACTCTGAGCAATAATATGGTATCTTACTACATTGCCTTAACCTTCTGAACCTGGGTCCCCTATCCTGCCATCTCTTATTCTCTGGGGACCCAAAGCAAACTACAAGTATTTTAGAATTTCTTCATGTTACTGTAGGTAACATACAGAGATGAAAAGTTAGAACAATAAAACTTTCAGGAAATTGAGTAAACATTTTTTAGACATGTAAAACAAAGGTCATGGAGCCTGCCATTTGCATTCATCTCCATACTAATAGTTCATAGCTCACAGTGCCTTTCATTTGAGGTGCTAGGCTGTACCTAATGGTAGGGGACTTAGAATAGGTATATTGGGTGCTAGGGTTCATCAGGGTAAAGCATAAACTTTCATTTCTTAAACATGAATATCATTCATCACAAAAACTCAGACACTTCAGTAGTTTCTCTTGATGCTGTAGGAGTTGAAATAAAGATACCATCATGTTACATTGATCAATGCATGGTTATTTAAAACCATTTGACTGATTGATAAGTTTTGCATGCTACTTCTCACTATCTACTAGAGTAGACTCAAGCATGTATGCCACTAACAACAAGAAATTAGCCATTTCATTTTAAAATCCCTGGAAATAAGTACAAAATATGGTGTTGTCTATAATGAAGTTTAGAAAAAAAAAAACCCAATCTTTAGAACAAAAGAAGCAAAAAAAAAATGTGTTTAAAGATTACTTTATTGTGACATATATGTAAGCATACATATATATGTGAGCTGTTTCTTGATTTTTCCTTATCGGAAGGTATTTCCTGCATACCATATCTCATCCACCTTATGATTATCATTTGTAGGAGGAAACTGACTGTCTGTCCCATCCTGGAAGGAGAAGAACAGCTCCGACTCCTCAACTATCAGCACAATCTCATCACTCGCATACAGCACTTGTCAGCTTTAAAACGTTTGATATTCCTGGATCTGTATGACAATCATATTGAGGAAATATCAGGAGTGGCAGCTCTGAGATCTCTGCGAGTGTTAATGTTGGGAAAAAACAGGTCAGTCACAAATTTGAAATTGTATAACATTTCCAAATATTTCAGCTTGCAGCTGTTGATATAAAATAATTAAAGTGTTTGCTTATTAATCTGAGGAATAGATACCGACAAAGACAATTGCTAATATGAAAGACAATCTGTAGCATGAAAGGCACTCTTTAATCATAACTAATTTATAACATCAAACAGAGTCTGTAACATGAAAGACAATCTATAGCATCATAGACAACAGGAAAAGTGATGGTCACATGTTTGGAATATTATGCTTTCAGAGAAATTATAAAATAGTATAATGCTGTTTAAATAGTACAGGATTTTATAGAATTTTAAAAATACAATGAATACCATAGACACTAATGTTATATAAAACAAAACCTATCTCTCAGAGAATAAATCTGTCTGGCCAACAGGAAAATGGCAGGAATAGGAGTTTATTTCTCAAGCTTATGTCACTGACAGGAGATGCAGATTTAAAGGGGGTGATGGGGGGAAAGAAGAGGAGGGGAGCATATGAAAACTTTTTTATTTTGCCTTTGACCTTAGGTGATTTTACTGTGTGCATTTGTAATTGGCATGTCTATCTGATTTAAAATATGTCCTTGGAAACTTATTAGCATGACTGGTAGCCATGAAAACAGCCATCATCTTGGATTTTGCCCTGTTTTTCAAAATCTGTCTCCTTTGTTGCTCTCGTACCAAATCATTCCAAACTTTGCATGTCATTTCTAATATCTATAAAAATATCTAATCTCTAAAATATAAATCTTTTTCTCTAAAATATAAATCTTTTCTAATAAAAGATGATATGAGCAAATTAAAGTTTTGTTGATGGTTGTTGGTTTGTTGTTTTTTTTGAGTTTTTGAAAATCTCATATATCAAATGTGTAGAAATTTGACATTTAAATTTATTGTTTAAAAATGTGCTCTCAGTAAGTAAAAAACAATACAATTAAAAGCCTGTGCATTTTCTTTATTACGTTAAGAAAAGTATATGGACCAATTAATTATGGTGAAAGTATGTAAGTAAGTTTTGAAGGAGATGGAAAAATAAGGCAAAAAAACCCCCCAAAGTTTTGAGAAAAATGCAAAAAAAAACCCAGCAAAATCTGTTGTTTATAGAATTCATTGAAACAGCTTCAGTATTTACTAAAGCACTACTTTTTGCGGAGAGGACACCAAATAACCATGGGGGTCATGAAATATGAAGCCCTCTCTCTAATGCCTCATGGAGAGCTTGTTCTTGAGCCTTAAATTTGACTTCGGCTAGTGATAATCTAGTATACTTTTGTAGTGTCATTTCCTTTCTTTCACTTGATTGACTCTGAAAGCATAGACTCCCCAACCGAAGTTCAGTGACTTTTTTAACAGAAGAAATTCTCACAAGACCCATGTTGAATTCAGCAGTTGCAGTTGTCAACAGGTGCAATAAAAGAATTGGCAATACCATATTTTCCCTCAATTTGCTAAGGAAGTTTTCTGGATTTTGACTTATTTCATCTTTAAAAAAATCTGTAAGAAATAACATTTTAATCATAAGAATATTTTCAACCTGTAATCTGTACAGAAATGTAAAAATACAAGAAAGTGAAAACTTTGATCACAAACTGGCCAATCAAGGTACCCCCACCCTCCTTTCCCCTTAAACATGTCACATCTTTAAGTCAAGCCAAACAGCAGAACAATAAATGTTTTGAAATATTTTTAGAAAACACCTTCCGTTTCCATTTTATGTCTTATGCCTTGTGTCAATCCATACAAACTCACCCATATTCACATATAATAACTATATTTATCTACTTTTTTTTTTTCTCTTATATTCGTTATCATCCCTAATATTATTGATTATACCAATTTGCTGCTATTCTGTATTTTTCAGAATTAAAAAGATTGAAAATCTGGATTCCCTGCTCAAGCTTGATGTCTTAGATTTGCATGGAAACCAGGTAAAATCATATGCTAAACATGTAGAATATTAAATAGAAAAGAGACTATTGAAAGAAACCAAAAAGACAAAAAGAAAAAAAGTTTAAGAACAATCTTGATAAATGCATACTTGTCTTTTACACTATTTTCTCTCACATTGTAGAATTATTTTGTTAATAATTATTCAATGATTTTAATGCAGATTTTTTTATTTTGTCAAAAACCATCTCTTTACAATGATTGCTAATGATTCTCTTGAAAGTTGGTGAAAATATGGTTATATATCTGACCACAAACTTCATTCAAATAAATAAACATGATAACTGGAGGGCCCCAGGATTATTTCAGTTGCTTTGGCCCATATTCATCTCCTAGGAGACTCAGGCTAGTGGGTGGATGGCTGATTTTTTCCCTTTCTTTTCTTTTTTTTCTTGTGCATTATAAGTCATCTTTAACTATTGTTCCCATCTGACCAGTTTGGTTGCTTTTGTATTTTTATAGTTTGTACTCAGTTTAGAACAAAAGCTGCAAACGCAAAAGTTGTTTGTAATATCCACTGCTGGTGAATTCATTACTATTTTCATGACTCTGTCAGATGAATATCATTTTACATTATGTGTCATTTGTCCTTGCAGATTTCCAGAATAGAAAACCTGAGTCATTTGACAGAACTGCGTGTACTCAATCTAGCAGGGAACATGATAACCTATGTAGACGATTTGACAGGAATGGACTCACTGGCTGAGTTAAACTTGAGACGCAATAAAATACGCACAGTGGTAGGTAGATACTCATAAATATTTACAGTTTATCAATTCAGCATGAGCTCAGTTAAATGAAATGCCCAACATTACCTGAAACTAGCCCACATTGACAGTTCACCATTTACAAATGTGCCACACTGCTATGACTGATACTGTGTTCTAAATAATAATGACTAAAAACACAGATTTTTAAATAAATTCAAATCCACTATCTGAGAGTTGTTTTGGTTAATTCTTTCTCATAGTTTACATTTAGGATGAAACTTACTAAAAGCTGATGTATTGTCATCGATGCCATAGGTTCTGTAAGCGTTACAGCTTTGATTATAGGGCCTAGGGAAGCTATAGCTGAATAAGACCGGCAATCACTTCTTTGTCATCTTCTTTTCTGCTCAGTTACAAGAGACTCACACACACAAAAAAAAACGCTTTGATGAACATTTTTTGTTAAAACTTAAACTTCTGTAATTTTCACTTTTGATTTGAAAATCAATTAAAGCGTTTATTTATGACAACCTGGTCCTATTAGTGATAAATTTTCAGTTGATGAACAATACAATTCTGAATGAAAAGTAAATGCAGTGAGAGGATTTTTTTTTACTGCATAATTAAAATCTGGGCAAATAGGGAGTTAAGTCAACTGCATGACTCTATAAAGAATGAGTTAATTATTCATTTGATACCACAGCTGAAATGTGTTCTCAAAATATGAATGACACATCAGCCATTTACATCCATTTTTAAAACACTTTTTTAAAAAACATTTTTCAGACTGAAATTGACTTGCTGCCAAATCTGCAGAGGCTGTTTCTGAGCTTCAATGAGATTGCCTGGTAAGTACTGCATGTGTGTATGTAAATCTGTGAAACACACTGATATTTCCTTCTTTCTGACATTAATTTATGTCCAGTGGTTATTGGCAGTTATATTTTTTCTTGATTGGAAGCAAATGGATGCTGTACTATCAACTGTTATTATGCATATACTGTTGCTTTGCTTATAAGCCAGGTTGGTCTGTAAACCATAATGTAACATCACCACCAAAACATATAATTTTGTAAGCATGTGATGATCCACACAGGAACCCAACTGCATATCTGCTTGTATCTGTCTTTTGTTAGTTTCACTGTATGATCTTTGATTATCCAAATTTATATGCACATTCTGATATCGGTTTTATAACTCTAATAAACACATCAAACATACGGTATTATACTTAATATGAATACTTTAATCAGCTTTTTTTTCACCAGTAAATGTAAACACAGTGCTAAGCACAATATAGCCATAATTGCGCTGATGTGCCATGGAATCCCAATACAAAGAAATGAATAATAAGTACTTGATACTTGAAAGAATAGGGTTCGACTGAGATTAGTATTGGAGACACATTTGATTACCAAGTGACTGCTAAGATCTGAGAAAGCATTTGTTCATGCCATTTGCATAGAGGTAAAGAAAAAAAAACTTGACAGATATTATAATTAGTTGGCATTGCAGAAATTATCATTCTCTTTGCTCATGTGTGTAGTCTTTGACAAAGAATATATCCAGGCATGATTGTATGTTGTGATCAGTTATAGTGCATGTTACAGAAATGAATTATTCTAGATATTATAGTTTAACAGATTAAGATACGGTAAGTAACTGTACAAAATTTGATAGTAAAATTCTATTGGAAATGGATCATATTGATCAGTCACTATGAATATGCAGATGTCTGATCATTCTAGACTTCATGTGAGGGTTTTTAAAATTAAAGAATTTTCCTCAGTACACAGACACTGCTTTCTCTACTTATATGTCAGAAAAGGGGTATGTTCAAGACCTGTTGGTAGTTTTAACTTAATTTTTATCCCAGATTTGGAAATCATGCAAAGATATCCTTTTTAAATTGATCAGCATTCTTGTGAACATTACTTGAAACAATTTTGGATAAAGAGATTATCTTTTTTTGATGTTGTTGTTCCTTTCATTCTTTTCTTCTTTGCCTTGTATTTTTTGTTTTATTTTGTTTGTTTGTTTGTTTGTTTTTTCATGAACTGTTTATAGTAAATTCAATTTTTCAATAATTTAAACATAATAAATATTTCTTGTTTCTTTTTGGATTAATTAATTGTAAAAAGCAAGTAGTTCACAAAAAATGACCACTTAACAAATTCACATAGTTCCCTTCTGAAATTAAATTCTGAAAACAAAAACAAAAGCAACGAAGCAATATTTCATGTATAATAAACCATTGTTTTTTACATGTTTGAAATTCATTTGTGGTGGATGTAAGCAGACCAGATCAATGGGGGTATTTATGGTTTGCTGATATCTTCACATTCATCACAGTTGACAAATGGCAGGGATCTGTTATGGGTGAAAATGGCAAACATGTAGATTGTGCTAGTTTTCATTTATAGTAAGACATTTAATTGTCTCATGGCCAGTCGAAAATGAGTCCTCAGTCGCTGAACTTAAAAAGAAAAATCATGGGTTGAACATGTTGAAAGTGGCCTGATGTCTGTATTTCTATATTGCAGAAATTGAAAGCACATTCATCACTGTTAGGGAAAATATTATTCTTATATCCATATTATAACAGACTGTTGTGAGGTGAATACAGTGTATATAACATTATGCGTTAACTGTTCACTTTTGCCTATTTTAACCTGAATTCTGCTGGTGCTGACGTATCACCTTCTGCCTCTTCAATTTGCAATATCTCAGTCAAGCCAGCTCAAAACTTTTTCACCACATGGAAGAATATGAATTAAGATTTTACATAATGGAAATAATTTAGTTTGGTGGAAAATCAACATTCGACTCGTGTTGACTGGCTGAGAGACAGTGATCAGATGCAAGGGAAGTAAGAAGAGAAATCCATGTTTGACGTTGTCAAGCTAAATAATTCCCATTTGTTGCTCAGTTGAAAGGCAGCAACCCCATAAATGCATGTCAAGAAATGTTCATACAATAAATCCTAGTATGATGCGATGTATTAACAGAGAAATATCTATCAAAATGACATTTCATCATGTGAATCTGAACACTGTTGACAATGACTATGGCAAACGACATTTTATGATTTTGGAGAGAATAAAAATTGAAAGTTTGAAATAAGCATATGACAGAAATGTATGATCTACATCATCATATAGGAAAGAGTGTTGAAAATGGTTCATGAGTTTTCACGCTACTCGAACACTGATTTAAGTGCTGGACAACTTAATCAAGAGTGCCTTTTAAGAATTATTTGAACATTGTATTTCTGCTATTCTTTGGAATATGTTCTTTAGTTACAAGAAAATAATGATACAGGAACAAGCAAACAGGTTTCTTTCACCCAAATTCAGTTCTTCACCTTGGCAAACCTCATGTTTTTAGCTTACTGGTGTGAGGGAGCATATGTGGAAATGGGGTCATCTGCAGAGCTTGCAATGATGCATTGGATATTTCTTAAGTGGTCTAGGTTCCTGAAAAAGAAGATCCAATGGAAACAAACAAAAGGCCTGACAACTTAAAAAAAAAAAATAGGAAGAAGAAATACATCGGGATAAAAACGTTCTTGTGATTTTTTGCCCAGAAAGTAAAAATGCCTTTCTGTTAGTAAGTAGTTAGTGTGTATCTGTGTGTGTGTTTCTGTGTGAATTTATGCAGTTATTTATTTATTTTTTTATTTATTTATTGATCCTTTGCCATTTTTGGAGAACTTACCACAATATTGTACCTGTTATTATCATTATCTGTAGTTATCTGCCTCCATACCATATAGAATGTAGTATCGTATTTGCCCACACAGCGATTACATTCAAAATGTTCTGCTATCTGATTCAATTGGTCAAGTTACAGGCAGTAAACAAAAAAACAAAACAAAACAAAAATGCCATTCAGAATGCGTTTCTATCATGCGAAATCCTCAATGACCTGTCGAAAACACAATCAGAACTGTAATAATCTTACCCTGAATGAAGCAGTGATACCCATTGCTCCACCGTGCGACCATCGTTGCTGTATCAGAGTCAATCGAACACTGACCATTCCATCTGGGACTGAAACCTCATGCCATAAATCGCTTGTTCCGCTCGTCTTTGAAATCAGAGGTCCTCGGGAATTGTTTACACAGGACAATGTAAATACCAGGGGTAAGATCGCAGGGAAAGTATGGGCAATGTAATCTTTCTGGTACATATCATTGGCATCTGAGAAAGGCAAGAAGGTGTCAGAATGCGATGGACTTAGAGTAGTCAACAAAGATAGCTCGAGTGGAGAACGATATGGACAGTGTTATTCTATAATAAGAGTTTACTGAATGCAGTATCAAATTCTTTAAAATCCTTATGCACTGATGCGCAGTCACAATTTCACCTGTCCTTCCCCGCCAAGGAGCCTCTTTTTCTGGTGACTGATTCTGACGAATTACTTTTAATATGGAAGTGAACATTGATATTATAATTTTAGGCTAATTTTGTAAAATAGGGTTTTATTTAAATTTAAATTTAAATATTTATGTTACTTTAAAGGCAGCAAGGGGTGGGCGGGGAAGGGGAGGGGGGGAAATCTTTTCTTGGTGAAAGTATTGCTGGTTGGAAATCTACTTAGGCAATGGCAAAGATCAGAACCCTTTTTTTTTTTTCGCTGTCTGGTTTCTTGACTCTCGAATTAAGTTAAAATATTTGAAGATCCCATGAAAGTTACGCACGTTACAGAACTATTAGCAATTAAAAATCGATTCAAGAGCAGAGAAAGACACTAGTGTCCGGGCAAAATTGTCTGAAATTACATTCCCACCCAGATTACTTTGAACCAAAGAGGCCCCATATATGAGATAAGATGAGATAACTTTATTTTCCACAAGAAATTGATTTTTAAAAATTTTTTTTTTGTACAGTGTAAAGAGCTGAATCCAAAATTATGTGAATAGCCATAAAATTAAGCATACTGTTAATAAATATATGTATTGACCTTACAATCATGTACATCCCATCTTCTTACGCAAACACACAAACCATACGTAAATAAAGTTACAGCATTCTAAAATGAGACCACGAGACTGTTTTTATAAGATGGTAGAGGTAAAAAATAAATAAATAAATAAATTTGTACAATACGCTTATCACAGGTGTATAAAACTGTTTTGTAGCGCTATCGTCTAGTTTTGATGTGCAAAATCTGACCGCTGCGTTGTGAGCTAAGTCTACGCTATAATTTGGAATTAAGAGATGATACGGAAAATACAGAGTGTGCCATGCGGATTTCAGAAACCGCTGGAGGCAGCTGATTAACTATCCACATTAAAATTTAAGTTCTTCAAGGTCCCCTGAAGTCATTCCTGGAACCAGGAGGCTTCGTTTCGTCGTCCTATTCTCCTGTGTTGCGTCTACAATTCAAAGTGACATGTTATGCTTATTTGTGACTCTGTTAGGACTGGCTTCAAAACATTGAAAGTTCCGAAAATGATGGGTGCTTTATGTGAGCTCAGACTTTTAACGCAGATTGATGCACAGTTAGCACAGATAATCTCAGTAAAAATATGGAATTTCAAGTCTGTCTTAGGACGAACTATCATTTTCTTTTAAGAGCTGTTCTTGATCTTAGAGAGATGATCTATGTGTTTCCATGACTGTAGCAGATGGTCCATTTAGACCTATATAGTCCACGATAGCAGAAGCGAGAGCAACTTAAACCTGGAGTACTAGATGGAAACATTCACCAGCAATTCTTATGAATAGACTTGAACTCATATTCATGCAGAGGCTCACCTGAATTACTTTTTCCTTTACTGTCCAACAATTTTGTCCCCTTCTTCTCTCAGAACTCTATAGGAATGCATTTGCAGGATACACTATCTCAAAAGTGTAATTCTACTCCGATCTGCGTTCTGTTGATCTTTCCTCAAAGTTCCACGCCAAGGCAGGCGTTCTCCTCTCTCCATCCCCGAAAAACCCCGTGGGTCCGTCAAATATTAAATCTTTCGTTTGCTAGTAACGAATCAGTGTTTATTTTCATTAAGTTTAATTGAGTAACACATTTGGCACTGAGCCATCTTTTGTCTTCTTTGAATGTCACCCTGACGTGTTTTTCTACAAAGCTAGTTTTGTAGTTTCTATTCCTTCATTGCTCTTAAAAAAAAAAAAAAAAAGAACTACGTATAAAAACAGTAGCAAATCTAGTTTCATCCATACCAAAACACAAGGACGTAAGTTAAAAAAATAACTTTTCTAAAAACATGAGTCTGATCACTTAGCATCGTTTCCACTCCTCTATGGCTGTTCAGTTAAAACCTTCAGAGGAACTTAAACATTTGGAAGAACTCTAACAGAACTTCGAATTTTCGATCCGAAGACGTCTCTGTCGCGGTAATAGCCACTTCCCGTCCCTCACCCTGCCGCCTCCCTCCACCTGCATCAGATCTCCCTTCGACACAATACACTGACTTACCGTCAGTATTAAAGCGCCTGATACCGACCATTCCTTAAACTATGAGAGGAGGTAACCTGTCACTGGCTATTGTTCCACATTGGTACCGCAGTCGGGCCGCCGATCAGCTGATACAGTCCATTGTGTCGCTCGTTGTCAGCCACTGGAACCGCCTGGTGCTGTATGTCTGTATGTATTGTTTGTCACTTCATTTCTGGTCAAAGCCTTACCTGCCGCCAAACAGCTTATTCCCACTTGATACCATATTATGTCGGATGTATTGTTGTATTGAAGCTGTCAGAATATGACTGTGAATAAGTGAAGCCGGTCAGGTGTTATGACTATTTTATTCTGTGTGCACTGTTCATTTTAGAGATAGGAGTAATAAGTTAGAGCATTACATATTTTGAAGGTTAAGTGCCAACTAAGTGCCATAGAGTCTGCTTTTCTATAATGTTGTTTTCTGAGATTTAAAAAGCGACACTGTTGGGCAAAAAGCAGTGTGGTCGAGCATGTTGTTGCCGTGGGGCAGGTTTGTGGAAATCATTCATAAATAAATTATAGTGAGCGAATCATTGAACAGATTGGCCCTTTGACACCTGTGGAGTTAAAGGTGTCTAGACTCAAGATAGCTTTTTAGACATGAAGTAAGCATTAAAATTTCTTGAGGGGAAAAGTCTTTGTGTTTGCTTCAAGATTTCTCAATCTTTCTCTGCCTGTCTTCTGCCTGATGTCAATCTCTCTCTCTCTCTCTCTCTCTCTGTGTGTGTGTGTGTGTGTGTGTGTGTATGTGTCTCTCTCTCTCTCTCTCTCTCTCTCTCTCTCTCTCACTCTCTCTGTCACCCTCCCTTTCCTCCTCCTCCTCCAACCAAACTAGAGTTACGTGGCGTTCTTGCAGCCTTTATCTCATTGCGTCTTCAGATGATGGTGTTGTCTTCCCAAGCGTTGTGTAGGCTTATCATTAAGGCTATCACAGTTTGGTTAAGGAAATGAATGCCTGTTTCAAGAGAGTCTGCTGTAAATGTAGAACCAACGATGACTGAAGTCAAAGTGGGTTTTGCCTTCCAAGTTTTCAAGTCCGTGCCAAACTAGGGGATATACCGTGGCTTAACTCTTTATGGCCTAGAGCAGCTTTTGGAACAGAAGAATAGTATTGCCCTAGCACAGTTGAATTGTTTAATTTCCACATTTTTGTCGTTGGGTCAATAATTATGGTGACCCAGTATTATTCTGCATGGAAAGTCTGTGCCTGCGCTGAAATTGTTTTTGCATGTAGGGCACCAAATATATAGCTTTCTGTCACTTGAAGCCTTTTCCCACTAGAGGCTGTAGAAGGTTAAGTAAGCTATACAAAAAATTCTGCTATATTGCATGCAAGAGAGAATAATGTTAGTTTTTGTTGACGTTGATGTTTTCTTTTAAGCTTTTTTTTTTTGGTCGTTGAATATTCAAGCAAGACATATAATTATTATGTACAGGCCATTGACTCCTCAAACAATACTGTTGGGGGAAAAAATGAAACGGTTTAGCTTGTACTGTATCTTGAGCTATGAGTTTACAATAATATGGCGAGGTCATTACATCGTTATCTCATATTGTAGTGGTATCTGTGCTAGATTGAATATGTCAGATAGCCTCCAAGAAGGATTTATGATGTAAAGTGTATCAGGAAATCAATTGTGAGTTCTAGAGAATGTGGCATTATCGACAGTATCGGAACAAAACTGGCATCAATCCAAAGGACATGTAAGTGGGAAGAGGCAAAGTGGGGTGAAGGAGGAGTTTCATTACTCCTGTCAGCCTTTGTTTGTTTATTTGCACAGTACCTTTGTGCATGTCCTTAACTGTCTGTTCAGCAGTAATCCATATATCTGTCTCTGACTCTCTCTGTTCGATGCGGTTTGTCTACCTGTCTGTGTGTTTATCAGTTTGTCAAGATTTGAATTAAAGAGATATCACTAGCTTATGCATTACTTTCGCATAGTTAAATTTACATGAAATTAACATGTCATTCTGTAGACTTGTTATAAATTCATATTCCATTCCTGCTGAATTTCTGAAGCATAGCTAGGCCTACTTTGTAGCTGACACATAGAGCCTTTTTCATTGTATTAGTGCTTTTAATGATTTAGTGCATTGCTAAATGTGCCATTATCCAAACTTTCATTTTTGAAAAAAAAAAAAACACACACACACACACACACCAATAAACTCACCTCAGAGTTAAAAGTTGAATTTTTTTTTTCTTCAACTTGATGAAGTCCAGGGCATATCGAGTTCTTTCATGATGTAATAAAATTAAATTGAAAATGAATTATTGTTTTGTTAAATATGCCATAATTTAAGTGTTTGTTGAACATATACCTTTTTTTTTAAAAAAATCACAAATATATTCATATCAGTGTTCCAATTTTTTTTTCCCAGCTTTGATGATGTCCAGTGTTTGGGACATTCCACCAGTCTATCGGAAATTTCCCTTGATGGAAACCCAATCTGCCAGGACTCCAATTACAAGCAGACTGTGCTGCGAAACATGCAGCAGCTCAAGCAGTTGGACATGAAACGAGTCACGGTGAGTTACCATACTGTGCACCATTCCTTCAAAGATGTGTCGCATTTGTTTTCTTTTTTAAGTTTGGATTTTGTGCCTGGCACATCTGCACAGGTATGGCCATATTGCACCTGATAGCTTAGTTAGTTGTTCAGACTGGTAATGTTCAGTCATGTGAGGTAGCATTTGAGGAGTGGAAGTACAAATGGCAGACTGTGATCAGATTCAAATTTAGAGGAAACTTTAGTTTTTGATTACAACTCTCTGTGTTTTGGTATCTGTAGATTTACTAGACCTATGATGTATTTTTATTTTTATTCAGGTTCTTTTTCTGGATGGGACAATGAAAACATGAGCAGAACTACGCTATCCTGTAAATAAGGCAGGATATGTAATATACGAAAAGTATGATATCGGCCTAGTTCCATGTGCATTTTCACTCTTCATTTATGCTGTGTATTTTCTTCCTGATGACTGTGATTGGGCCTGCATGTAATGTATTTTAATAGTTTCCCAAAGAATTGTCAAGGCGAAAGTGGGATTTTCCATTGTCCCGAGATGTAAATTCATTTCCCTTTCCTGAATTTGTTTTAACTGTTAGAAGCAGACTGGATCCTTACATCATTTTCTTTTTTTTTCCCAGCACTTTTCTGTTTTTTTTATCCAGCCCAGTGACTATTTTACTTTTCTACTCTGTGCTAACATTCAATCTGCATCAATTATTGCCCAGTGCCCAAATGCTCTTAAAGTCAGACTCAGCCCTTATACACGTTAGTGCTCAGTACACATGTGTTAAAGAGAGTTTTTGACAGTCTATTTTGCAAACACACAGTGCTTGATTCTGTTTCAGTCTTTCTATTTGATGTTTGATGGCAGTTTTATTCTCTCATTCTGTTGTTAAGGAGTTGCTTACTGTATTAAAGGTAAAACATTAAAACCATGGTGGTTTGGTAGAAATGTGGCCATAGGTTTGGATGTAAAAAGAGAGATCTGCCAAATGGATAGCTAATTAATTTTTGTGAAATAGTTTGATGTACATGTGTGTGTTTGATCAAAGTGATAAATTCTTTAAATGCATGTCAGATTGTAATGGCATAATCTACACTGTGGAATTATCTGAAATCATGGACTGTTCATTGTAGTGTTGGTCACATCCTGCCTCTGATATGCAACAGTATTATGTTGTTATCTCTATAAATGTGAGAGTATAGTAGAATTAGTGTAGCTGAAAAGATATGGAAAATTTTTTTGATTGTCCATAAAACATTTTTTGTATTTTTGTTTCCAGCGTATGCTTGATCAAATACAAATATAAATAGTATTTCGCTATTCGTGAATGCTGGTCTTTTGTTTAAATGTAGTAAAAAATATCAGAATGCTAAAGAAATATAAAATCATTAAAGTTAGAAACTTTCAAATACTGCTTTTTTTTTTGCTTTTTTTTTTTGAGGGAGGGGAGAGGGAGGTAAGGGGGAGATGTATAGGTGCGAGGTTGTAAATGGTAAGGAAGGGATAGCTCGTTGTGAATTCTATAAGTTTTTTGTCTATATAATTTTTTTATTTTTTTTTATAGACATATCATGCCAGACAACTGTTCATTTTCCCAACTACCACTACCAAGGTCTATGTTTGCATTTTTATTTTTGTAACAAAATGACAATCAATCTTAAAAACAAAAGTAACATCTTGATTGTTCAATTTTTAGTTTTGGTGCCACATGCATACTAATATAGTCAACAATTGGTAGTCATAAGATATGCATAGCTAACTATTATTTCCTCTATTCCATGACAGAATGACTTAAATATACATCATGTATAAATATTTATGCTGTTAATCTGCTGCTGACACAGATGCTTGTTCTAAATTGACCCAAAGTTGAAAGCTTTCATTTTAATAATTCAAAGTTACAGTGAATGATTGTGATGCTCACATTGTTGTAAAACCCAATTGATTGGTAGGTTTCAACAGTTGTGGTGTGACTTGTTTAATAATTAATATGTTCTTTGCTAAAGCCATCTTTAAAACACCTATTGTGAATGCTGTTCTTTCATCCAAATTTTAGAAAATGAGTTTGTTTTTTTATAAGGAAAGTAGTTCTAAACTTCGTAGTTGAATTTTTTTCTTTCTTTTTTAATGCATTGAGTAAAAAAACTTATTTTTTTGTGCTCTTGTGTGTGTGTGTGTGTATTTTTTAAAATAAAGTTATTGCAAAAATACATAATGTTTCAGATTTAGCATAGAATTTTTGCAAGTGGAAACATTTATTTTACTTCAAAATAAGTCATATCATTTCATTCAATTAAGAATTTTGTATCAACAAAAACCAGACTTAAAGGGGTAGTGCAACATCATTTTGTTGTGTCAAGTTTCTTTTTGTTTTTGCCTCAGATGATATGTTACAGTTATTGTAAACCCACTGACATACAAATTAGAAGCCGATGGCTTCTTAAATTTGAGATTTTAACATTTAAAGAGACGGGATTGTTCGGACCGCTTGGTTTCCCGTAACTGAACATAGACCGGGCATGACGTCATCAATTTCCAGAAGGCACACAAACAGAACACTTGAGTGGGCCTATTCAGTATGTAAACAATGGTGTATGTATGGCTGAGAACTAACTGTCGGTCGCAAGATAGTCGGGCGTTTTTAACGGGCTCCTCTTTGCTTGGGGTTTATCGTCCCAGTTTGAAATTATCGCCATAATAAGTATGCGCAGCTCAAGAGACACTTCTTCAAAAGGTAAAGGAAACTTTACCTAATAGAACAGTGAGAAATTCCATGCCCAAAGATGAAATCCTC
>JBCEWB010652883.1:6438-17583 GCA_039654565.1 Peronia peronii
TGAAAAACAAAAAAGATATGATGATATCATGAACAGAAGGGAAAAGACAATAGGTAAGAAAGATATACATAGAAGCCAGAAAGTCTGAAATCAAACACGCTTAAATGTTTCAGTGTTTCATGAAGGAAAAAAACAAAAAAGGGTATCTGCATAGAAAAAGGTAATGGAGATTGTCCTCTTTGTGATCTTCTCAGAAAAGAGTAATCCTTCCTCTTTCACTCCATCCAAATCCCATCTTTAGCTCTCACAATATAGAAAATGTGGTCTCTGTGTCTATTATGGTTCAAGACATTTTGGCCACTATATTTCATGTTGATCCCTAAGGCATGTTGGATGGTAGTTTCTGCAAACTCACACCTACAGAATTAAATGAATACCACTGCCGCGACCTGACACGATGACCGGTCTTTCGGTGGCTGAAAGGCTACAAAAATATGAAATGGGAAAAAAAAAAAATCAGACTTTTTGGGCAACCTATTTTCCCATTCCCATTCAGCATTTCCATGAAGATGTCAAACAGACTAACACATATTCACAGCACAGCGAAAACAAAAGAATTAACCTCCAATCACAGAATGTATGTTGGATTTACAGCTTTTCATCAACTTTAGGCTATCTATTCTTAATATAATCATGTAAGACACTCACAGTTAAAAATGAGTTTTGACTTTCTTACTTCAGATAAAGTAAAGTGTTGCACAACCAGGTGAAATACGTTGGATGTCAAGTTTTTCATGGACAAAATTATAAATGTCAATAGATAGGGAAAAGAGTGTACTTTACTTTAGTGAAAAAATTTATTGAGTACGATTCTTCTGTATCGAGACATTTCTATTCAAAGCAAGCTCCTGTGATGGCATGGTCAGCCAAAACTGATTTTCCCAGCAAGGCTCTCTTTCGCATTCAACCCATTTCAACTGGCCTTCTGACAGTTTTCTCCAAATTACTTTCTCATGCCAATGAAGTAAATTTTCTCCCAACAAAAGAAAATAAGTTACTGAAAATGAATGCTTTCAGTCAACATTAGCAGGTGCTAGTTTATTATAAGTTTGTGATAAGTTCCAACACTAGAAAAGTAATCCTGCGCTAAAAAGTGTCTCCACCATGTACAAATAAAAAACATACTTTCAGACAAAATATGACAGAGAGACAGTACTGTTGTTGAAATAGGAGGAACATTATGAGGTTTATGCATAGTCAAAACATTCATAACATTTGTGTGAGTGACAGAAAGGAGGAGAAACAGAGAAATACAGAGAATGCAAGAAGAAACAAAGAAAGAACATCAAAGCAGAAGACCTGCATCCAATATGAATGATTCCTCCTGTACCCTGCATAAGCACAGAGCTCATTCTATCTTTTTGAAACATTCTCTTTCTTTCTGTTAAGTGCAGAATGCCGCACAAAAATTCAAATACATTTAAAAAATTAAACTACTATGCCACTGATCTGCAGTGCAAAGAGCCACACATATTTTTAATAAATAATTGAAGAAGTGACTTCTTTTCAGGAGAATTTTCATTTTAACACTAACTCAGGTGCAAAAGTTCAGGTCCATATAAAACAACTGAATTAATGATATTCTAAACTGCAAGAGCTGGACATGTTACTGATGTGCACAAGAAAAAGGAGCATTTCTGTTCTCAGCTTGCTTAATTAATGTATATATATAATATCTCAATTCAGTCTAAATTCTTAGCCCAGTATCTGAAAGCATTTGTTCCAATTATATGTTTCTGACAGTATCTCAGCCTGTCAAAATATATGTATCACGGGCTATATTCTCATTCTGAAGAAAAACAAAAACTATCACATACCAAACACTTAACATTTAAACTGCAACATCAGAAGCAAAAAATGGAAAGTTAGTAGACATGATATTGCCCAACCATATGCTAAAAAATTCTACGAATGTGCTACTGTGATTAGCAGGGTGCAATTTTTCATTTGAACATGAAATTGAATAAAGAATGATTATTTCTACCTGATGATTTTACAACATCCTTAGCAGCTTTGAACATCTCCAAAAATGTATAATTAATGCAGATATTCTATTTGAATTTCTCCATCCCCTTCACTTCATCATCCAATTTAATTATGATTTGATTAAATCACTGTTTTAGCTAAACCTGAGAATTTCTTTCTTTTTTTTTTTGTTTATTATGATTTTTTTTTTTTTTACATACTTCTGTGTAAATGAGCTATTCATTCAAAAACCTTAGCAATGTATACTAAGATAAGATAGGATAAGATTTACAAACTTTATTTATCCTCAAAGGAAATTCCATTCATAATTGATACTTTCAGACAATTTTTTTTTTTTTTAATCATGAGTAGCATCAGCCTGATCTCTGTCTCAAGCCTAGAAGACATTATTTTCAATAGTTTGTAGTGACTGACCATTGAGGACAACCTAGACTGTCAGTTTTCCTTCAATAAAGAGGTACTGGGGCTTACTTTTCACAATATTAATGCTTAAAAGATTTGCTCAAAATATTTTACATTCAGAACAAAAAATGTCCATCATAAAATGACCATGACTATTGTGGGATTTTCAAATATTAACTTTGAAAAAAAAATGCTGAAGTTAATTTGCATTAATTCAGCCTGAACAAACTGGCAGAAATAATCACTCTCAGTTATCAAATTTGTCCTGGATGGCCAGTAAAGCTCCCACAAGTGTTAACACTCACCATCCTCAGAGTGGCCGTATGTCTGCGGGTCTAACACAGCAACATATAGTGGACAGGGAATTAATGAGTGAGTGAAGCTATTTCATAAGTGTTTTGCTCTATAAAGTGTTTCACAAGCTGTTTTTATAACAGTTCATTCACTGGTATCTGGTAGGAATTGACTGACAGAGTTTTGACACAAGAAACTGATGCTTGTTTTCCAAAAGTACTGAAAGTTTTTTTGAGGAGGTTACATATTTCATTTATCTCTCAAATAATTTGTTATCTTTCTTTTCCTTTTATGGTTGCTCATATAGCAGATTCTGGCTACTTTGAAGCAACTAAAAACTTTATGGAATTCAAATATGTCAACGTATTTGTCTCACTTATTGTTCTTCAGAAAAACTTCATACTTAATGTGGAATTGATAATCCAAATCAGTTCCTGAAATATGCAACAAATTTTGGCTGATATCTGATTAATGAAGTATATATGAGCACAGCTGGTAAATGTAGATGAAAATGAGGAATGCTAGATATTGGTAAGGCTTGCCAACTCTCTTAGACTCAAAACAAGGATAATCAAAGTGATATTCGATCTATTCATAAGTCAAATTTACGGAAACAATATGTTTAACAGGAAGTATACTTGAATAAGCATGATCTGCGTTAAAAAAAAAAAAAAAATCCCCAATACTTAGGTGCAAAACAAAACACAATTGATCACAAATCACAAAAAAAAAAAGCATATGGCAATAAAATTTTCATGCTCAATTTTTTCTGAAGGATAGAAGAAAGAAGAGTAAGTTTTCTATCTCTGATATGGTAACTATATGAAAATTCTAGGAAATCACTGGCAGTTGGCAAGCCTCATATGAACAATGTTAAGGTGTAAGAAATATATGTCTGATAAGCTAACTATATCAAAATCCTAGGAAATCAGGGCAGTTGGCAAGCCTCATATGAACAATGTTATTGGTGTGGGAAGAAGGTAGGGAGGGGATGAAGGATGGAAGGGTTGGGACTGAAGGTTGTGATATGAAAGGGAAACATCAGCATTTGTTTTTCTATCTAGCTGGTTGTAGCCTCCCAATATTGTCAAAGGTCATACCTGATCATATTCCCCTTTTATCTACATACATCGTTATCATTGGTTATATCCTTCTTTTATCTTCAATGACTATAATTTGTTACATCACTCATCCATCTACAAAACACCATTGTGGTTACATCAGCATATATCGTTTACAACAAGAATGAAATCACTGCCATCACCAACCAGGGTAACATCATCGTTAGCAAAATACACCATAGTCTAGCAAATACCAGCAACTACAATATTAATTCCTCGCCTCAGAGCAAGACGAGTTGATGATGGTTCAAGTCTCTGTACAATGCTTAATGTATAAAACTACCAAGCACTGGCAGGATCATTATCATTCTACGGCAGCATACATATGATCTATACCTTCTATCAATTTCTATCACTTAGTATGATCAGGTGAAATAAGTCTGACAGCAGATTTCACATGTATAAAATTATTGATGTCAAGGAAAGGGAAAGTGTACTTTATTGTAGTAAAACAATTATTTAGTTGCCATTCTTTTCTGTAAAGATATTTACATCCAAAGTTACTCCTGTTATATATACAGAGTCAGGAACACTTTAACAAGGGCTCTCTTTGACATCCAACACATTTCACCTGGTTATGTGACATGTTTTCCATTATTTTCTGTTACATGTATTCCTGGTTCATGTTTTCACATACATGGATCCCTGTGATCACTGTCATAAAATACAGCAGTGTTGGAGCTGAAAACTTTCAGCAATTTTTTCATTTTTCTAACAGGATGCACTTGAATAACATGAAGTGAAGCCCTAGGTCTACAAAACCTGCTATCTTTCAACTGAGCACAACAGCAACAACATCTCAGGGAATCAGAGAATATCATGGCACTGGTGTACAAAACCCGAACTTTCAATTTCTTTAAGTTGAGATACATCTGGTTTTAATCAACTAAAAAGCTATCATTATATTTGAATCCTGTGCTTAAAATGTGTATTGCAGTGAGAGGCTTCAGAATGTTAGCTACATTTTATATTATTTTAGACTGATAAGGATTTGGGTGCCTAACAGGCCTTGCATGTCTTCCAGGAAGCTGAGAACATAAGTGAGTGTTTCTGTTGAATCTGTCAGGGTAACTGACTAAAAAGTGTTTAGAACCTGGATTATGTGAGAATAAACACTATATATTTTTGCTAATTTATAGATACTTTGTCGACTTAATGTTATAGATCATGTAAAAATTTAACTGGGAAAAGATTAGGAAAAAAAAAAATGTAGTCCAATGGATCTATTTGAGTCTTATTGCAGCTATAACACCTCCACTACATTACCAATATATTTTGAGCCTTTTTGCTATTTCTAAACAACATGAACTGTCAACAAAAAATTCCCGCTACAGATTGGATGGGAAGAGGACATGCTTGGAACCAGCAAACTATAGAAGTAAAAAATGTTGCTAATTTTTTTGGATGTGAAACAGAAGAGAGATAAACAAAAGACTTCAGATTTCGTGGACAACACACTAGAACATGCAAAGAGATTGATGGACAGGCAGTCTGAGGACATCACTGCTAAAACTCACCAGTTTCTGGGGCATTCCATAAAAATGTTGACAGAAGATGCGGCACCACACGTGAAAATAGGTCGCACCATCAGGCAGGGGAATCTACAGACAGTTTTGAAGATGGGAGGCATGAGAACAACGATGATTACGGTCGATTTTTTTAAATTCAGTCATTTAACTGATATAAATTACCTAGTCGAGTACACGCTTAGTTGCCATTGAGCAGACTGTCAATACAGTCGAGCTCCAGGTTTTCACTAAAATGAACTTTTTTTTCACTGAAAGGATCTGTTATTTTTAAGAGTTTGTGAATTCAAACTATCTTTTTGAAAACATTGTTACTTTTCACCACTTAGTGAATTCAAACTGTCATAATGAAAATATCTAATACTTTTAAAGTTTGTGAATTCAAATTATCCTATTGAAAAAATATGTTATTTTTCACATTTTGTGAATACAAATTGTTTTCTCGAAGACATCTGTTACTTTTCACACTTTGGGAATTTTAAATTGTCCCATTCAAAAAAATCTGTTATTTTTCACAGTTTAGGAATTTGAATGTCAAACTTAAGCTGTGCTATTTTGCACATTCAAACTGTCCTTTTGAATATTAGTTTCCTTGTTTGGAAGTGTCCAAATCCCGGTATAACCCACCATGACAATTGTCTGTTTAATTCTATTTCTTCTAATTTAGCGTATCTTTGGCCATCAAACCATTGGGACTGACTGATGGCCCAGTGTATTGTATTGCTACCATACTTACCTTGACCATCTGATTGTCTTTCATCCTATCACCATTCAGATAAATGTCATGTGACCACATCGTGGAGTAACCGGCCAATCGAAACTGGACTGGACATGACAGGATGTCATTGGACACTAAAGATGGCAGGTGACCTCCTGGCTGTATCGTGTAATGATGATGATTAGAGGCTGTAGATCAGAAACAGGAACTGAGACATGCAAACTGTTAGGACAAAGACTTAGTCAGCACAGCAATAACAAACATGGAAGACCATTTAACCCACAGGAGTTTTTAGAATAGTCAATAGTATAATTCGAAAGAAATGTGAATTTTAGCAAATCCTGTAGTGAGACTACTAGAGCTGAAAACTGCTCATTAAACAAATATGTGCATTGCAGTCATTTCTATTTTTATATTTCAGTTAGATTTACTCTCATTGTCACATTAGCATGTTCACAACACTGAGTTGTAGAGGACTGAACCAAATGTTTAAAGATGTACAATTGTAAATAGACTACAAAATGACTGAGGACAAACAATCAACAAACAAATATTTATTACAAAGTTAAAGAAGATGAAACAAAAAAAAAATGTTGAGAGATGTACTCATGCAAACAGACGTGAGGATAATCATGGAATGAAAAATTGTCACAGAATACACTGAATATCACAGAATGATCAATTATGATCTTTACAGATAAAACAATTCTGATCATTCTTGCTGACCCCACCCACTTGTTGTTCCATCACTGGATTTGCTGACATCTGATTTTGAATTCTGGGAGATCCTCACACTGACAGGCTGTGACAAGTGGTTGGAAATAATGATCTGGCCAAATATTGTCACCTGGAGGCAAAAAGACCAAAAAAGAAGAATTTGATTTAACAATATAACAGATCAATGTGTGAAACATAATCAAAATTATTGCCTATCTGTATGGTTATACCCACACCTTACTGAAAGTTATCCAACATCTTGTGGATTCTTGTGGCAAAGGGGAGAGAGGGTATCTGAGATGAACAAAAAATACCACTCACAATCTTGCTGAATATATCTCTCTATGATGAAAGAAAGAAAGCAAGCAAGAAAGTAAGAAAGATAGAAAGAAAGAAAGAAAAAAAGAAAGAAAGAAAGAAAGAAAGGAAAGACAGATATAGATGGAAAGAAAGATTGAGAGAAAGAATGTAAGAAAAATGAGAAAGAAAAAAGAAAGAAAGAAAGAAAGAAAAAAGAAAGAAAGAAAAAGAAGAAGCCAAAAAGAAAGAAAGAAGAAAATCATCATTGACTTACCTGTATCTGTAAGTTAGACACTCGTTTGACCTTAACAATGACCACATAACTCTGATCCCTGGCCACAACACTGCGGACTGATGTACTTTCCTTGTCCACAGCAAATGGCTCTGTCCACTTCCAGGTGGGCTTGTCCATACACAGGTGGATCATCTGTTGGTGATTACAATACACAGCAACAGGGAACAATTCAATGACAGATTAGTAATTTATTCTTCAATGATGAAACAGCATCAATTTATCTTGAACAATAACATTTCAACATGTCTCTTCATGACACAGAAATTAACTTAGAAACAAATGTTCTCATAGTTTTTTAACTATGTATCTAAAAAATTTTAGTCCTCGCTCACTGCTTCTCCAATTTTATCTCTCTGTATATCAAAGAGCCCTGAGAACTTTTATTGTTTTTCATGCCTCAACAGAATCATTTCACTTACAAAATTTGGCAGGATGGCACACTAATATTATTTGAAGGTAATGATGGCTTTCATAGTCCAAATTCTGACACAAAGAACTTTTATAATGTTGAAAAATTATCTATCAATTCACAGTATTTAACTAAGATAAGATACGATATGATCAGATAAACTTTACTAGTCCTCAAGTGGAAATTCCATTCACAGTTCATTACGTGAATTCAAATTTTAGCAACAACTGATGTAGAGAAATGATTGCAATATTTTTAGTCTATGATTATCATGGAATATGAATTAGGCTTCTTTGCATGTCAACAATCACAGTAAATGTCATTTCAAGATTTTTTATTTCAGAAAGGGCATAATCTTTAATTTGCTTCTACTGTTGTTGACATATTCTTGGAACTACTGTTAGATCTAGATCCAAAGTGTTTTGAAGCTGCATAAATGCATAGATAGTTTAAGTCAGAAAATGCCTTCTGAAAACAGACTTGCTTCAACCTGGCAGAATCATTTGCTTTTGTGCATTTCAAAATGTATTTAATGTTTTTGATAACATTTTAAATTCTTGAGAAATTAGGGATTTTAGGGTCAAATTTTTGCAAAATCCGTGATTTTTTTACATACTGATTTAAAAAATTTCTGAAAAAAAAAAACTAAGCGAATTATCAAAAATCCCCTCTGACCATTTTTAGATATTGAACTGAAAAATATGTATGCAAATTTTCAAGCAAATTGGTTGAAAAATGTAGAAGCCTATTTATAGTAAAGTTACGCAATATTGAGTTGTAAATCCAAGATGATGGCCATTGCCATGGCAACCATGAGTGATTTTGAATTTTTTTCAATTGTTTTCCTCTAATCTGACGATGCCGAATTCGATGTTAATGGTTAAAATCATCTCCCCCCCAGCGGTTTCAAATATGACTTCAAGGACCCCCCCCCCCCTCCCAATAATTATTTTGCATGCTTTCTTGGTTTATAGACATAAAGGGTGATAAAGATTATTTTCAACCCTCCATGAAACCTGAGTGAAACAGGATCACCCAGTTAGGATGATATGAACTAGGCTCTCACCTGTGGATTAGTGTATGACCTCCAACTATATGCATACATCTCTCGGGAATTCAGGACAATGTTTTCATCTGTGCCAGCCTGAGGATTACAGTCGGTCCTCATGGAATCAGTATTAATGCTCTGAAGCTTTTCATTTGGACTACATGACTACATTCAAGAAGTATTGCATATGCATATGATTCAGCTTGCAGTAACTTTAATTACTGATTAATATTTCAATAATTTTTAATCAGAGACATGAAAAGTCACAATGTCATGAAAAAAACTACAGAACTCTGTCATAAGGGAATGTGTGATGAGTCTCCATATGAATTATTGGCTACAGTGTGTATATTTCAAAATAGTTTTAATTCGGAAAGCACTGAGTCAGTTATTCAACACTGATTGCGCAATTGTAATCATTCTCTAACATCCTCAACATCTTTCAATTGATTTCTAAACATCCATATGCAAACATCACAAAAATTTCAACTTATTTCATCCTCTACTTCTTCTTAGTCCTAACTTTGTCTGAAGTCACTGGCATGCCTCATGAAAAGTTGTGCATCAATGCTTTCCATCTATCACAGTTGTGGAGTCGGCCTAGGTCTCCATAAGCACTTTTGAAAATTGTGTGTTCATTTTTTTTTATTTTTTTTTCTTTGGTCCACTTGTTTTTTTTTTTCAGATTCCTTGTACTACTCCTTTAAATACAGCTATGGAAAGGCCATTGGATCCAATTTATGCCTGTATCATCTCAAGCTTTTTTCTTCACCTGTTGAAAGAAACCTATTAATGTTTTGCTAGGAAAATATTGAACACTTTGGTCTAATGTTCTATCACATACCTGGCCAAATCGAATAGTTGATGTTGTGTTGTTGCACACCACATAGTGGCTGAAGATGAGATGGGGTCCTGAACACTTGGGGTTGAACTGTGACAGACATGAATGAGTGAATGAATGTATAAATAAATAATGAAAGAAAAAGCGAATTGATAAAAGACTGGATGAATCAATAGCTATGTGCAATCTTAAGTACCTAATGTATGAGGGAAAGACAAATGAATCAATGATTGAAAGCAAGAGGGAAGGAAGGAGTAAAGAAGCAAAAGGGAAGAAAAGAAGAAAGAGAAAACATTTAGAAAGAAGAAAGAAGAGTGAGTGGGAAGGAAAGAAAAAACAGTTAAAGAAGCAATGCGCAGAAAGAAAGGAAAGAGAGATAAAAGGGAAGAAAGAAAGACAGTACGAAAGAGAGAAAGAAAAAGAAAAAAGAAAGAAAGAATAAAATAAAAGAGAGAAGGGGAGAAAGAAAGAAAAATGAAGAAAGAAACAAGAAGAAACAATAGAGAAAGAAAGGCTGAAAGAGAAAAGAAAAAAAGAAAGAAAAGAGAGAAAGAAAGAAAAAAACAAAAAGAAAGGACAGAGTGTTGGCACAACTCACTGTGGTCCATGCAGCTGCTGCCATATTCAGTGTGTGGACAATGCTCTTGCCAGCCTTCAGTTTCAGCCTGTCTGTCTTCGCATAGCAACTGATGTCTTGGCTCTATGGCAGATAGACAGACAGACATCAATGCTTCAAGGTGTGAATGGAGGAGAAAAAGTTTACAAATGCAGCGACAATATTCACAGTACTGAGCAGTTATGAGAAACTGATACCTTGTCAATGATCAATTAAAAGATTCCATCAGATACTAATACTCAAGATCTCAAATACAATTCACAATTACCGTCAATGAAATTCTGCACTCCTCCCATCCTAGTTATAACTGTTCAGTTTTAGTCATTTTCCACATATGTAATAATCAGGAGCTCATAGATATGTATTTATCAGATTCAAAAACAGAGAAAGAAAATTGTATGAAATTCACACAGATTATACAAGCATGAAAGCACAAACTGTTTTCTTTTACTTAACTGCTACATATAACCTATGTCTTGCACCCAGGGCCAATGAGTCCCAAGTCACGCCAGGCGATTTCGAGTTACGGCCGTTTATAACTATTTTCAGACTCAGAAACCAAAAACACTTTCTCACCAAGCCTTTGGTTGCCATGTCAACAGCTAAGTCTAACCCACAGGGCAAGACGACCTGGTCCATTGTGAGATGTCCGTACTCCAACACTTCCACACTGGCCTCTGCACAGACCTGGAGTCACAGATGTCAACATAAAATGTGAATATTATGTTCTTATTCATGTATATCATCAACATAGCCACATACAACATACAAACGTTAAGAACAGACACAGATGTTACAACTTGATGAAAGAATTAGAAGTCCTAAAGTGGAACATCATAGGCTTATGTGAAACGAAAAGATCCGGACAAGGG
>JBCEWB010652994.1:3581-16081 GCA_039654565.1 Peronia peronii
CCCCCCCCCCTCCCTCCCCCCCCCCCCTCCCCCCCCCCCCCTCCTCACATAAAGGGTATTCCTATTATGTACGTACATCTACTGCATAAACTGGACATCGATACTCATTTAAGGCAATATTTTTCAAAGGACTGGTATATTAAAGAATGGAAAGAAATAAAGAAAAATGGATAAAGAAGAATACAGTCGAAGCGACAGTGAGAGGAGGAGGAGGAGGAGAGAGAGAGAGAGAGAGAGAGAAAGTGATGGAAAGAGGTTGGAGATATACTAGAGAAAATGAAGCAATGAGATAGAAAGTATCATTGGATGAAGCTATGGAAACAAAGGAAAAATGGAGGGGGGGGGGGGGGGGTGGGGGAGGAGGATGCGAAGGGAAAAAACAACAACAAAGTAGAACATCTATTACACCTCTCTCCCATTGCACTATGAGCTTCACCCAATCCTTACTCTCTGCCAGTATAATCTTAACCTTAACTCTAACCTTAACGTCGATATAAATAGTCTTCTTTTCACTCACATACTAAAAGACTATCGTAAAAACCGAAACCACACACTCTTAACGTATTCTTCGAATTTCAGGAATAAAAAAAAAATATGACTTGCAGAAAGATTTAATGAAATAGTGGAGATCTTTTTTTCTTGGAGAATAATCTTTATCTTTCTATTTCCTGTAAATATCAGTTATATTTTTGAAAGATTGGTCACCATGTCTGGGTCCAGACTTTAAAGGAGAGCTTTCATCGTTTTTCTCTGATCTTGTCAGTCAAAATTACTCAATGAAATAATTTTCAAAGTGGAAAAAGAAACAAGGAGAAAGCGTATTCATTGCTGTTATCTTTAACCATTGTATATTTGCTCTCTAACTATTTTAATTTTGTCTTAAGAAAGTGAGAGCATTAGACGCAACTGACATGAATTTGCACATATCAAATATATCATTAGCTTAAAATCTGGAAGCGCAAAGAGCTAAAACATCTTTGTAGCCAAATAGTCAACTATTAGATTAATTATTAAAGGCTTTTAGTACTCGTTATGTTACGTCTTTCAACCTCCTCGGGGGTGGTTATCTCGAGGGCTTTCAGTGCTAAGAACTTTGCAAAGCATGATTCCATTATTCTCTCCCCCCTCCCCCCTCTCCCCGAAGTGAAATAAGAGACTTCTGTCTCTCACTGATAGCCCAGCAGTCAGTTATTGCAGAGGTTCTGTGTAATGAACCATTTTGACCATCATCGAAGTTATTTCCCTTTGCTGAGTACAGCGATCTGATATAAGCATTGTAAAGAATAACAAAAATCATCTTTTATCTTCTTAGTTGAAACGTGTGACAGAAAATTCTGAAAAATTCACCATGTGATCAAATTATTATTATTTCTTATTGTGATTTTTTACCGTATTTTTTTGCTTCACATGTTTCAAATAACAAGAGAAAGGGGATTTTTCCTTTCTTTACAGTGCTTGAGTTATACTCTTGTACATGGCAAAGGGAAATATCCGGATTGTCAGACAAAACTGGCGTCAGCTGATCCTAATTCGAATAGTTGTAATCCTCGGAAAAAGTGCGAGCTCAGTACAGGCAAGTTATTTTCTCTATATCACCTGCCTAGTAGACAGCAGTCACAGAAAGGGAGGACACTGCAGACGGGCAGACCAGTCACTCCGTAGATATTGCATTAGGCCATGTTCATCACACATCGGTTGTTTTCTCTTTTCGCCTTTCAGCCGTTCCAGAGGACACAGATCGGTAGCTCGTCTTCTTTCTTTCTTGCTTTCTTTCTTTCGTTCTTTCTTCCTCTCTTTCTTTCTTTCTTACTTCCCTCCTTCTTTCTTTCTTCCCATTTTTCCTCTCCGACAGGAGCTGGATAAGTACTTCGCCACTACGGCAGCAAAGTAGAACTGCTTAAATCTTCTGCACTAAAGAAAGAAGCCATAGTAATTTTTGCATGCAAAGGCTTACCCAGATGAAACAAGTCAACAACCGCCTTCTTATGTTGAATGTTCTTGTTGAACTCCCTGGCTGCTGGCAGTTGGAAACAAAGAAATCGTTTTCCTCTTTGTCTGTCTCGGAGCCATTTGCACCTGTCTATGTACGCCTCACGCCCAAAATCTGCTCTGTCTGAGTTATCAGTGCGTTCTTGTTATTTCGAAGTCGGCAAAGTGCGAAAGAGCTCAGAGAGAAAGAAAGTATGAGGGGAAAAGACTGTTAGGTAGATCTTATCCCTTACCCATCAGTGGCTGCCAACGAATTCATCTCATGACCTCAAGTCTGACAGAGAGAGAGACCAAATTCGACACGGTGGTAATAGAGCGAGTGACACCTGGCCATGGACCGTTTTTGTAGCTTTTTTTTTTTTAAATTCATCACTGATATCCACTTTCCCGGTGAACTAAGAAACGCACGGATTGTGGACAATTTGGGTCGTATCGGAGTATACAAGAGCTCTTTGTAACGCAATATATAGAGCTCAGAGAAGGGAAGTCGGAAAAGAGAGGGGGGGGGGGGATTTCGAAGGAAGAGGGGAAAGCAGGTAGATAGTAGTAGTAAGTGGCCTGTTCCCGCAGATGATAGCTTTATTTGAATAAATTGCACTTCTGAAAATGTGTATCTACCACTGATTTGTTCTTTCCTTGTTTTAAGCAATATTTTCTCTCTCTCTATCTCCCTCTCTCTCTCTCTTTCATTTCTGTTCTGATTTATTCCTTTCCTTCAACTTTTTTTTCTGATAAACTTTTTTTCTTTCTTTCTGTTTTCTGTCTCTCTTTCTTTTTTCTTTCCGTCTTTTTTCTTTCTTTCTGTCATTATATCTCTATTTCTTTCGTTCTTTCTTTTGTTTTTTTCTGTCATTCTTTCTTTTACTTAGTTCTTCCTGACGTTCTTTCTTTCTTTTCTCTTTGTTTTTTGCAAACTTTCTTTCTTTCTCTCCCTCTCTGCTTTTCTTTTTTCTTATCTCTCTCTTTTTTTCCCTATCTTCTGCTCAAACCTTCCTACTTTTCCATCTCTCCATTATCTCTCATCTTTGACATCCTCTTTTTCTTCTATCGATCGGAATCTAGCCAAAATAATAAATAAATAACAATAATAATAAAAAGGGAAAAGAAAGATCACTGATTCCTCCCTCAGATACCAGTGAACATCCCAGTCACCAATCTTTTCAGAATGCCAGGTCGATTTATTTCTGAACTTCTCAATCTCCGCATCTTGAGCACGTCCTCCTACCCTCCCCCTCCCCCACCCCCTCCTTTTCCCTCTACCCAGGCGTTTCTCCGCCTCCTTTCATTCATTATCTCCTATTCTTTCTCTTTTGTCTCCTTCTTCCCTCCTCTCTCTCTCTTTCTCTGGTTTCTCACTTTGCCCACTTGTTTTTTTTTTTACTCTCTCTTGTCACTATCTTTGTGACATCTCTAATGCTTTTCTCTCCATCTCTCCCTCTCTTTTCTTCCGCCGCCTGTCTCTCACTTGTTTTGCTGTGTGTATCTCTCCCCCTTCCCCACTCTTTCTCTTTTCTTTCTCTTATTTTCTCTCCCTCTCCACCTCTCTCTCGTGTCAACATATCCAGATTCTATTACTTTATAGGCAATCATATTTTGTTTATTGCAACGTACTTCTCGTTACTCGTATCCGACTTGATTACTATTTTATGAAACAATACCGTTTAAACATAAACCTTTAAACTGTGCTCTGCACATAGTCCATGTTTATCATCAGAGACATATCCTATCGGTCTGCGAGTCAAATGTTTCAACTGTTTCCGAAACTCTGACTGAACCAAGCACAGTGGAAACCGAATGTAAGAGGAAAAGATCATTCGTTCTTGTGTCGAATTTCAGTGTCCACAACACAGAAAAAGGGTGGGGAAAGGGGGGGGGGAGGTGGGGGGGGGGGGGATCGGAAGCAAAGGAAATCAATGTCAGGGTTACATGATAGAGTTAAGGTTAGGGTTAAAGGTTGAGAAGCTCACTCTTAGCATCAGAACGGATTGGAACACAATTAGGAACATAACAGAATAATCATATTCATCGTTTTTATCTTCCTGCTTCTGTCTCTCCAGTTCGCTTCCTCCCAACCAGCCCTCCTTTTCTTTCCTTTATAAATTTCTTTGTTTAGCCATTGCTCTCTTCGTATTTTCTGCCATTTATACTTCGATCGCTATATTTTCATCTTCTTCAGCAAGCAGTACTGCTCCCCTCCCCCTCTCCTCTTTCCGTTTCATCTTTCTTGTCTTCTCATGTCCTGCTTTTCCAACCTCAGTGTCTCTCCAGCTTGTTTCTCTTTTTTTTTTTTTACCTCCCATTACTCTCTTATTCCCCATTGTGTTTTATTTGCTCTTTATTCATTTCCTCTTTATCTCCCCACTAATAATTGTAACAAAAAAAGTTGTTAACATAAAAGCGATATTAAAATGAACATGTAGAAAAAAATGAAGTAATAGGCTAAAAGACTACGAGTTCAGTGGTAGGAAAACCTCTCCGGTGGAGCGAGACAGGTAACGGTCTTCAGAGGAAGAGTGGGTTCTTTCACTAAATATTTCGGCTGTTAACTTCCTGACATCTTCTAGATCCTTGGGAACACCGGGATCATGACCCCCAGTGTCTGTCATCCACGTTTTTGTTTTCCTCAGGGACTTTCTGGGATTCGAACCAAAGCCGTTTAGTTTTCGATCCAGATGTGTAAGCTGACCGAAGTGTTCCAGCCATTCCGCAACGCCTGACACTATTTCTTTGGCATAATTTATGCTATGTACCGTAGTGTAGGGTCAAATTCCTTTTGCACCAGATCCAACAGGAAGAGTTCTCTGCTATTGTTACATTCATTATAGATCATAATTAATATGATCAGGATTTCATACTTTCACAAGTGATATGTCAGCCATTGAACTTTTATTCTCGTGGGTGATATTGATTATTGCCGTAACTGACATTTTTCGGATTTTCGTTTTATTTGATAATATTAAGGGCCATATTTTTCCGCATTTTCCTATCTAGGTCCTGCTCTGCTAAGTTATTAATTAGAGGAGTAATTAAGATTTTTTTTTAAAGTTGTATATGCACTTGCCCACAAAAATAGTTTTTGATTACAGTCGTAAGGGCACTTACAGAGTCACTGTCACAATATCGGTTTTGATAACTGATGTAACGGCACATACGGTTGTAATCAACGGCATATTGTGATTTGCACCCCGAATGTTAGTCATTGAATACTGTCGTAAGGGCACTTATAGCAGTATTCAATGACAATGTCGTTCATACTGATACATCCTCTATACGGGGAATTGAGCATTACGGCACATGGCACCTTTGTTGTGCTAAGGTCAAACTTCATAGTTGGTCTTTAGCAGACTTATTATTAAATGTCTATTGTCGCCCGACTAATTAGATGTGTGGTTTTTATTGAGATGGAGACCAACTTTAAAGAATCAGTGAATATTTTTCCAGCAGTACAAACCAATCCAAACATTAATTCATAAAATTTCTGAATTTATGATTGCTAATTAACTGCGCAGTTCCAGACGATTGCAACGTAAAGGTGGGATACACTCGTGTTTACACAGATATGTGCTCAAGTTGGCAATCACAGAAGATAGAGATATGCTACACTTGATCACAGTTTCATGCTGACAGCTCACAAGGAATGCGTGCATTTATTATTATTATTATTATTGTTCACACTTGGTGTCCTGCGACGTGGCTTAGATAAATTACAAGTTCATGGATGATGACAGAAATCACTACAGGAACCAATGGTTCAATTTTCGGCATATGATGCCCATGATGCCCGCCAGAATGTATGTGTCTGTGTCTGTGAAGAAGAGGGTGGAAAAGAAGAAAATGGGGGAAATTGTGTCTTCATGTTATTGCGTACCAGTAGCGAGCTACTTTTGAAAGTATATGCATATGTGACATGGCTGTAAGAACCGAAGAATTGACGAAACTTTAAAAATCACCGCAATAAGAAGAAATCTGGAAATTTCAGGTCAGGTAGTCAAGCCAGTTCACACCAATTTCCCCTAAATCCAAATACCCAGAACATCAATGGACGTTCAGTACTGTAGGGAGTGGTATCATAAACAATATGTGTCCTGGAAATCAAAGAAATAATAAAAACGAGTTTAAATCATGGAAACTGGTTATATGGCACCACCTGCATTCGTCAAACATAGTATTTACTTATAAAATATGAGGAAAAACTACCGGATTGATGGGAACATAATACAAATGGGATGTTTTAGCAAGATCCTCGGCATCCCATACACGGACCTCATTACTAGCTTGGCGATCTAGATCAGATTTAGGCAAGCCGCTGGATAATATGAGGGCCTGTCGTCCACAGTGAAAAGCGAAAATGGGATAGTATGGCTACCTATTGAGATGAACAGGGACTGTAACGCCTATTTTACCTGAAGCAGTGGAAGGAGGTTGAAGGGGAGGAACGCAGACGAAATGAAGGGGGAACAACATCAGTAACAATTTGTCTGGGAACGTCCGAAAACCGAGAAGAGTGCAAGAGGCTGGTTGCGAAGTCTCTGACATCCCAGTGCCTAGCGATCGTCAAAATTCCGGGATAGGATAGGACAGAACAAAAGTCAATTTGGTGATTCATGATATTAATCTTTGAAGGCGCCTTGGGCAAAATAGGTAAGCACTCTATCTATCATTCGCCTAGTAGGGTTGTATGACTGGTCAAAGACTTGATGAACTCATACCATTCGGGAGGTCAGATCAAGCTCACACTAATGGATATCAGATGTCCACCTCAATCCAGTGATATGGCTCAATATGTCATTGAGGAAAATATTGACTTTCTGTTGCTGTGTCAAGAATTCTGCTGATTTTCAACCAAAAAGTATAAAGCTTCAAGTGGAATAGCCATGGACTCTGAAAATATGGAGACTATAAGCGAATGTGTCACCAATGACAGAGAGCCATTGCCTCAAGCATCGATACAGCAAAAGAAAATAGGACCCTCTGAATGGAAGTTGATGGTAAGAAAATGTAGGTCCCCTCTCGACTAAAAAAGAACTTATCACTTATCAAATTAGGGTGCTTTCCCAGAATCCTCTATAATTAATTATGGAGCCATTTATCATAACCTGGTCGATGCATCGACTGTCAGTGAAGTCCCTGAAAGCGGGAGAGTGACCTTAAATGTAATTCATGCATTTCCAACGTCTTATTTTTATGCAAGGAGATACATACTTCCATCACGGATGTAAACAGTTTCTCAAACTGGCACCATAGGTCCAAAATGAAGTGGACACGATTGATTCTTGTATCGAACAAACTTGTAATCAAAGTACACTTTCACAAGTTGCAAATTTTAATGCCGTATGTCCTCTGCAACAAAAACCAGTAAAGATACATAGCATTGTACCGTATACACATAAATGCCGGGCTTAAAATAATGTTCACACAAAGTTTGAAAGTGATTGGAGCAAAATTATGGAAATGGCGAAGTTTTTTCGCTCTCCCGTAAAATTTGTAAAATGTCGGCTACGGCAGTAATCAGTACTACCCGCGTTCTGTAGATCTGTTCGAGAGTGCAAGCACTATCAGAAGAGCCTAATGAGTGCGTAAATCTGTTTATTTGTAGGAACCCATCTTGGAAACCATAACACTAACCTCTATCAATATCTAAATACTAATTTTAAGTTCAACTGTAACTATAAACCCAGTGACGGCTTTAATCTCAATCCTAACTGAAATCTTGCCTGATTGCAAACCTAACTCATTTTCTACCCCTGCCCCTACTTGCAACCTCAATAGTAGAACACAAGATTTCGGGAAAAACCCAACGCGGAAGTAAGTCAGGCGTTTTCCTTCGTCATTAAAACTATCCACTACTATTATTATTTGGAGGGCATCCAGATTCAAAGGCTATAAGTCTGTCAAACATAGCGAGGAGTTTTAGTCATAAATTTCCCACCCCCGTAACAGGGTCAAACCAAAAAGTGACGCAAACTTACGGACAGGGCCGGGGCAAAGCCAAGATCATAGGTCGATGGAATTTCCCGAAATATTGATGAACTCTATTCTTACTTAATAGTCATGTTAAGTCGGACTCTAATTGAAATATAATTGTGACCTCTACTCTGATTCTAAATCCAACTCTAAGTCAAACCTTAATTCCGATTCTAAACGCGGCACTGAACTCAATTCTAGGTCTGACCATTAGTGTCCCCTTGACATCTGATTATTCCCAAACCTACATCGGGTTTTTCCCAAACACTTCCAATTTGGCTGATAACTAATACTTGTGGTCATCATTGTAATTATTCTCATGATAAATGTTTTTCGGCTGCCATACGTTCACTGCCCTCCATCTTCTGTTAACAGCAGCAGTGTGATGACAATCTGATCAGTCCATTCTTTGGCATTGTCAAGCCAAGTCTTGCATGGTCTGCCTCTTCTATGCTTGCCTTCCTCGGTTCCTTAGAGTATGACCTTAAACAATAAGTTACTGTATCGCCATATCCCAGCCGTGATAACCAGCCGCGGGAGGTTGAAAGGCGTAAATGTACCGTAAACGTAATCTGTCGAGATTGGGAATTGCCGTGATCATGTGATTTGGCGTCTGCTCTCTGGCAAACAACTCTTGTCGTGGGTTGTGAGTTCTACTCCCAGATCCTGCCATCGGGAGATGGTGAGGATACGAAGACTGAAACCTACATTTTTTAAGTGACTCAACGTCCCCTGGTTTAGCCTTCTCGGATAGGAGCGAATATGTTTCGGAGGTTAAAGAACACTTGACAGTTAAAAATGGATGAGGAGTAGGTGGAATGTCGCTGTTCGGATAAAATGTCCACATTCCAGATTTCTACCCACCAAAATTCTCACCAACAAGAGGCAGCCAATTAAAGCCGAGATAATCCTACCTTCTTTGGATTGAAAGACTTGAGGGAGGAAATAAAAAAGAAAAACACTCGAGAAAGAAGGCGAGGGCGCCCACTTCTCGATAAAAGTGTCTCGGGATCAAATCCCACCGAAGAATTAGGAAATCTTTTCTCTGTGACTTAAGGATCTCTGGCTTGTTGGTCAGCGAAACCCAACATCAAGCCTTCGTTAATGGGCAAAACATTTCGTCCGTCCCGTGTGTACATTAAAGACGCTAAACTGATCGGTATAGTGTCTTTGTGAACATCACGATGTTATAGAAGCTTTGACATTAAGAACTGGATGAAGATAGGCGGAGATTTCGCTGTCAGGACAAAATTTCCAAAACACTCTAAAATTTTCACCCAAAATTTCTTCTCCCTCTAGCACCTATGAGCAATATATGACATCACCGCTGGGCTATCAAGTGAACTTTGCCCTCTCCACGCGCATTTAAAGAAGTCCCACTCCAATCAACCAGACAGTCTGGCTGCCGGCTCTCGTAATTTATACATACGACACAAGTAACTACATCATTGCTATGTCCTTGACTTCAAGACAGTGCTAGAGTTTTAAAAAAAGCTTAATGGCGAAGAAAAAAAAAGGAGGGAAGTGTAATATGTGGAATTTTTCTTTTATTATCCTGCAGTCACCGTCCTCGTAACTATCTGTCAGATGATTTCAATGCATTTTAACTATAGGCAATATGAGATAGCCACACTCAGACGGTTGAAAGGCGTGCATAGGCAACAACAGACAACGTCCTCTTTATATCTATGTTTTCAACTGATAGCATCCTAAACTTATATTCAGAATTCCGACTTCACATAAAGTTTATAAGATTTTTAGGGTAAAGACTACAATCTTACGAACAAAGTGAAATAACTGGTTATGGAACAGTTTCTGAGATGTTAAATAATCATCTTTTGTGGCAGGGAGGGAGAGGTTACCTCTCGAAAGTGATCCTTTCCAATCTTTAATTATCCATATCATTGGATTTCTGAGAAAGAAAAAGTTTAATGGGCACAGTCATTAACTGATAAGCCCGATATGCACTGATTAACACACCATTACCTTGGTCCTTTTCATTTATAAACAGATTGAAACAGTCAGTATACTGCATTTGAGCAAATGTGAAAAATATTTAGGTTGGCTATTCAGTATTCTCGCCAGTTCCTGCATTGTCTTTCATAGCCGAATCTGCCCATATCTAATGCGCCTGGTCCATTATCATATCTGAAGGTGAAGGGAGTGTAACTTGGTTGGTCTGATTTTTCTCGTTTTTAATCCTTTAGATATGTGGAAAGCAATGCTGGGTATTGTGACATGCATTACTATATGAATACTGTTGAGTGATACCAAATTTTGAAACAATATAATCCACCGCTGCTAAGACACAAGTAGCCGCTCAATCAGCAGAGACAATGAACATTTCCAACAAGCTCTGTACATGTCGGCTCTCTGTCCCCAGGCAAACAATTTATGTGCTGGCACAAACTTTTTGCATTTAATTCTGTCAGGCTTTTCATCACATTTCTATGCTTCCTTGACAATTTTGACGTAAACAAACAACAACGAGAAGCCATCGAATTTGTCGATCCATTTTATTTCATATTTTCGATTCTGAATATTCCAACATAAATGAAGTAGTCTGGCTGAGGACAGAAATGTCAGTAGTTAATGACGAAATGGAGAAAACAGCACAGAAAAAGCAGAAGGAGAATGGTGAAGGTTTCAAGGAAGCTTGGAGAAAGGCAGAATGTCAGTCGAGTAGAGAGCAAAGTGACGGCGGGGGGAGGGGGGTAGTTGATTTAAACAATGATCAGTATTTTGCCTTCGCAGATAGTATGTACTTGTGTGTATGTGTGTGTGTATATTTGTGTGTGACTGTGTGTTAGTCTCTCTCTCTCTCTCTCTTCTCTCTCTCTCTCTGTATGTGTAGGCATGTGTGAATGTGTGTGTCTCTTTATTTGCTTGTTTTTTTTGTTTTTTTTTTTTTATTGCCTAAACCTACATTTATTTATTAAATTTTATTACCGGTAAAATGTCCGTAATTGGATGAAAAGCTCTATAAGAAATTGAATTGCTAAAAGTACAAACGTTCTCTCGAGGGCCTCGTGCAGTGCCGCCCTCCGTCCTTCAGAGATGGGTAGGACTTGCTGCTTGTTGAAATCAAATCTTGACATAATATGTAACTTCGGCATATGTGTCTTCTCACTATATGGCGACGGTATAGACGCGTCCATGCAAGATAGACTTTTCAGGAAGTGCAGATCAACCAGATAATCTCGTCATTAAATAGAATCTAGGGAATTTTTCTGGCCAGAAGAGAGCAATGTTTACCCCTTTAAGTAGTGCATATATTCCTTCCGCTCGTCGAAAATAAGAAACATATATATTATATATATTATACCACCCGTAGAGGGTTGAAAGGCATAAAGAGAACGTAACGTAAAATTGTCCAAATGACTTTGAATATTATTGCAGGTTCCACACACTAAAATAAAAATTTACTGCCATTTTAGTAGAACCAGAACTCTTCCAAACAATGTTCTGAGTTGAAAAAAAAAAAGAAATGTTTGTCCTGTTACCGAAGAGTTTAAAGAACTGCCCTCCAATCGTGCTATGGTACTAACCCAGACTCTCCGACATGTAACTATGTCATCTCTTATTACAATTTTTTTTTGTAACTCCTAGCTGTTGCCTAATGAAATATTTATTGGTATGTCTTTATGTTTTGACATTCATATTGCGCCGTTTCGTGTCGAGATATCTCCACTTGTCTTTCGTGGGCCAGGTGTGTGATACGGTGACAGACTTGATTTCTGCTAATGTGTAGGGTCTTCTAATGTTCAGGTGACGTTCTCAGGCCACGATCGAATCAGTCAGTTCTTTGGCATTACTTATTAGCAGCGTCGCTTAAACTTTACTATTGTTTTATTTTTTAACTCTGTCACAAGCAAAATTATCTGGTATAAATGAAGCAAAAATTGCACTTGGGTGTCAGAATGGAAATTGTCACCTTGATTGTTACCCAGTAGACTGACACACATTCGATTGGACTTCCTCCTGGTCCCAGCCTTGTTTCTCTTTCTCTCTCTCTCTCTCTTTCTGCCTCTCTCTCTCTCTCTGCCTGTCTGTCTGTCTGTCTCTCTCTCTGTCCCTCTCTGTCTCTCTCTGCTGTCCAACTTTGTCGCACTATTTAAACTTTGCATTGGATGTGACTGATACGAAAAAAAATGAGTGGAGTCATGTCACTCACACACACACAATACACCACACACTTTTACCCACTCTCTCTTTCTCTCCCCCTCTCTCTCCCTCTCTCTCAATCTCTCTCAGAGACCTACATACACATAAATACACATACACACATGATATGAAAGTGAAAACTATTTCGAGAATTGGACAAATACCTTAAAGTGTCAGTTGAAACTCCCGGGATGTCATTTTTTCAGTGAAATGTCAATTTCTTCAAGATATGACAGCTCAGACTTAAATAGCAACATATGATGAGTGATCTTTTTTTCCCCTGGTTTGCTTCTTGGATGGAAATTCATGAACATGCAAAATAGAATAAGCAAGTCTGTTTGCAGTGGGGCCTTTTGGCTCTTCTTTCCTCGGCAAAGAAATAC
>JBCEWB010653212.1:0-13035 GCA_039654565.1 Peronia peronii
ATAGATAGATAGATAGATAGATAGATAGATAGATAGATAGATAGATAGATAGATAGATAGATCGGTCGGTAGGTAGGAAGATAAGTGGGCAGGTACTTACGTAAGTAGGTAAGTAGGTAGGTAAGTAATTGTATGAATAAATGAAACGTGAAAACTGCTGCTAAGCTGAGAAAAATAGAGGAAGCCGTCTGTAACTGAAAGATTTTCAACATCCATCGGCACCGGTTTGTTTTTAAGACACCTCTTCGTTGTTAACATGCTTGTGATCAGTGCTCGTCACCTTTTTCTCTTACAATTCAGAACAACTACAACTACAGTCGCCTCAACTACAACTTAATTATGAACAATGAACAAGCATTAATGACTCTCTCGAACTATCCTCTCAGTCGTTATCATGGCTTAGGGCGAGCAAAGATAGTGGACAGAGTAACTACGGCCTACAGGTGAGATCACGCCGATACAACACGCTAAGCCACAGCTGTGAATAAGCGTTTGCGTGGCAACTGGATTCCAAGAAAGACTAAACACAAATTACCTTAATTACAAATAGTTGTGAAGAAATTCATTTAACACATGATCATTATAACAATAAATGAGATATTGCTAATTTTAACACAATCAAACAGATTTTTCATTCTTCTGAAAAAAAAAAAAAAATATATATATATATATGCATCATCCATATGCTTGGTCAGTACTATTTTATAATCAAGAAACCTGTTGCTCATTATTAACCGATACACTCACTCAGTTGATATGCTAAAGATGAGGAAGCCATTTCTGATTCGGACTTAAACTTGAAAGAATACATTTCCATTTCGGCGGTATAGCACTTACAGTTCGAAGCATAATAAATTCTCTACCATGAGAACTTCCTTGACAACTACAAGCGCATCAGAGTCTGCTCCGTGGTGAACAACTCACGCCGTGGGTTGCGAGTTCGACATGCGGATCCTGCCATTGGGGGGTGGAAAGGATACAAATATCGAAATCTGTGTTTTTTTTCAGTAACTCAACGATCCCCTGGCTTCTTGGGTAGAGAAGTCCGACGTCTAGCCTTCTCGGATTATATTTCGGCGGTCCCTTGTGTACGTTACGTATGTAAAACAACCGTTAGCAGTCAAAAAACGATGAAGAGTAGGCGGAGTACCAAGTCTGTCCGGGGTAAAATTTCCAAATTCCAAATTTCTATCCACAAAAATCCTCACGAAAAAAACAGACAGCCACCTAAAGCCGAGATAATCCTACTATCTTAGGATTGACAGGCTTAAGAAAAAAAACACATATAATTACTGGAATCACTCAGATCTGACACGCCGGTTTATGCATGAAGAATAATCCATTATCTATCAGAAGCTGTCCGCGTCTAAGGGCGGTTTACTGCAGTGAATCAGTTAAAATTCTGTTTAAGCTTCTGTGAAACTGGGGGTGTTTTCATTTCCGGTCATGATGACATTACTGACATCATTCAACCATTTAAGGCCATGGATTGAAAAACTTGTATACAGGCATGTATGTCCCGGTCAAGATATGTTAATAACAGAAGTCAATTAATTCTCTTAGTCAAAATGTGTGTGTTGTGTCTGTGCGTGCGTGCGTGTGTGTGTGTGTGTGTGTGTATGTGTATGTGTTTCTGGGACAGGGAATAAATCTACATTTAAAACTGAGCCTGCAACATGAATAGGATTGGAGAGACAGGATGTGCGAGAGTGTCAGAAACGTTGAAGAAGAAAGATAAGTTCATTATTTTTGGAATTTCCTCTTTCATTTCCAAAGTACTCTCTAACTGAGAAATATGTGAACTTTTATTTGTGTCAGGTTTACAGAAGTGATGTGACAAAAACGCCAAAGATTATCAGCAAATTAATGCATAAGAGTTCTTTACTCGGCATTTTATAAACATGAAAATAGGATTTGCCCAATGGTATATAACTTATTTATATCAAATAACACTTCACTTACATTACTCAAGCGAACGTCATTCATCATTATGTTATACATGTTTGATATTATTTATTACATAAATACAGAGGGGTGTTTTCATTCCATGATAGAATCTTTGGACTGCACCTTCACACCAACATTCCAATTTCCTCATGGCGTCACTTTTTAATTCTTTATTTTTTTTTTCCATCAGAATACCTTGTTTTTTTTTTTAAAGACTTCAACACGCAATCATTCATCTCTCCATCGAGATCCAGAAGAGCTAAGATAATTCCATTGGCAAGAGTATTATTCCTGAAATGAAATATTGATTCCTCTTGTTCAATAAATATGCAGCGCTTGTTTGTAGATGTTTTAACGCAGGTATTTTATTGTGTATCATTTTACTGTGAGTTTGTTTGTCTGTCTATCTGTTCATGAGTGTGAGGGTTGGTTGCATTGCTTTATTCCAGATTGTTCCGTTATGTTTAATTTCCGGAATTTCCGCGTATTCAGGACAATGCTTTGAATTAGCCTTTGTCTGGCCATTGCTTTGTCTGTTATCTTTACTTGCTGGATTTTGAAGTAAAGCTATTTTGAATATTCAGTGATGTCCAAAGCTTTTCGTGACAAAAGACATAAAGCAAGTGATTTTTTTTTCTTTTTTCTTTTCTTTCCGCAAATTACTTTTTACGGACAAACATCTCACCAAATTAAAGCGTAAATCTAAACTTGAGCTCAAATCTGACGAGCTCAAAATTTGTTGAAAAAGAGGAATAAAAAAGAGGAAAAAGGATGTAGTGAAATGCTGCGTAGGTTAGTAATTTCTCACTGCCATTCACTCAGCTGTTGTTGACTTATATTACGCGTATATCGATATTTCATTTGGATGTTGCACATTTAACTATGTCTAACCCAATCATGTTTATTTTTTTATTCTAATCGAATGTATAACAAAAATGTTTCAAAGTAGACAAACAGAATGCTGATGTATGGGATTGATTATTGCAATGAACAAACATACACAGGAGAGTACATATTTCCGCACATTCGCACACACAAGAAGAAACAAGTCAATTAGGTTTCTGTTATCAGTAATTAAATTGTTTGCCCACAGTATCGACTCTACAAGAGCTGCACTATGTCCACACTCATACAACTGTTACATGTACCCGCATTGAGAAAGATAGATGAAAGTGTTAGACCTTAGTAACATCGATAAAATTAACCCATCAAAGCCCAATTTTCCAGACATGATAAAATCCTAATCTATTAGCAATTCTTAGTGGCATGAAGTTGAACCAGTGTGAATGTGCTTGCTCTACAAAAAATTCAAGTCTCAAGATTTCATAACCTTAGCATGTCTTTGTAACTACCTTACTTTGATAGGATGCATTTGAGATTATCACTGCCATGCATTTCTTGGACTTTGAGCTAGATTTAGTTGCGAGATGAAGGAATTATAATTGATTTGACATTAGTCGAGTTCACTTGGTGCCGATGCATTGATTGCTTCACTCATAAGTGTTCATTTTCTATTTCAAGATGTTCTGGAAAAAGCCGGAATTAGGTTGGTTATTGACTTCATGAAGCGTCAAACAATTAACCCTTAAAGGACCGGCCATGTTGAGCACTATTATTCCCTCAGGACTGGCCATGTTTTGGAAAATTCCTTAATTTTAGGTCATGTCAGAAAAAAGATTTATATAATATAAACGGCTCTACTTCCACTTCCTTAGTTTCGAAACCAAGGTAAACAAAGCATGGTATGGTAAGGGAAATATACACGATCGGGACTCTGCATAGTGTGACCTGCGGTGGAAATATACGTGAGTGGTCCTTTAAAGGTTAAGTCGTTCAGCCATTACCTGAGAACGCCATCTGAACAGCCAGCATCATACGACACACAGGAAGCCGGTTTTTATACAAATTGATTTGATTCTTTTCCAATTTGAATCACAAAATAATCCAGCTACTTCTTAGACATAGAAGTCTGACACTTAGTTTAGTCGATTGGATTTCAAGAAAGGATTTTCCATGCACATTTTATTTAACCATGCAACTTCCGGCTTGTTAAAATATTGCTGGAAATATTTGTTAAAAGAGTTTGCAGAAACACCATCACCTTGGTAAAATTTCCAAGTTTACTTAAGACTATAAAATAAACGATCAAAAACCACTCAATTTCATTTTACAGCGCTTAATGAGAATGTGACACTGGTACAATCCAAGGAGTTCAAATTAATGCATCCGTGTAAAACAACAACTACAATAACAACAGCAAGAACAGAATAGTTCAAGAGTCATCTAAGACTTGGTAACTACGGAGACGACGTCACTGCCATTCTAATGGATGACTATCATGTCCGGCCTTTGACCTACACTGTGATAGCTACAGCACGTGCTGGCCTATTAACCAAGAACTGTTCAATATTGCAGTACAACAGACTTCCTTCCTCCTCCACCTCCTCTCACTTAGCGCTGATGATTTATTCGAGAAGGGCAAGAAAATTAACATTTACTGCCATGAATGCACGGGCTGGAAGTAAATTAGTCCAATCAGCCGTATAATATAATAGGCTCATAGTCTGCAAGTATTTGCTCGTGGTGAAGGGCTATTTTTATTGCCCTTAGTGTTTTCTCGGCATGTATTAGAAATGGGGTGTCGAAGAAAAAGACTAATTTTCGCAGTGTACCTAGCTCTAAGGTTGTCAGCTCTTCAGTGACTCTTGAGTTGTTGTTAACGTTGTTAGTGTTACCTTTGTTATCTGGCGATAACAGTTGTTATTGTTTTCCATCGGAAAAGTCGAATACCTTGGATTGCATCAGTTCATCATTTCCACTTATTTCAAAGAACAGCAATACGAAATTGAATGTTCCTGTTTTGTTTGATTCTTTCTTTTTTTTTTTTTTCAATTTTATTTTTAAAGAAAGTTAGACATGAAGAGAGACAGAAAACCATTTGTTCTGCAACCTGTTTGTGTGCGTGTGTTTTGTTTTGTTTTTGTTGTTATTATTGTTTTTTATTTGTTTGTTTGTTTTGCTTTTTCTAAAAATCGATTCATGTAAATGTAATATTGTTCATCAAGGAATAATTCTGAATCGACACATGTTATTATTATCATAAATTATTCATCTGCTTACTACTGTTCGAAATGTGCTATGAATATCAATAGTGAGTAAACAACAAAGAAAAAGATCTTTTTAAACAGCCAGATGTTACGTAAAAAAAATCAACGATTTGAACTTAGCATCGGCAATACAGATACTAAATATCATATGGAAGAGGGACACACTCAGTTCCGGCCAAACAGTGAATCGTCCAAGATGATATAAGCAATACAACTACCGATAGATAATCAGTGCGGTCCCAAGTGAAAGAAGAAAAAGAAGATAACAAAGATAATAATTAATATGAGAGAAGAAATACTGAACTTTATTTCTGATCAAATCGGAATTCCTTTCACAACTAATGAGACGTATGCTTTATTACATACATCCACAGGAATTGCATCAAAACAAGGCAGACTCAAGTAGAACTTATACAGCATAAATAAGTGCAGGGCACAGTTCTTGGACCTATTATTTTACTGTGGATCTACAACTGTAAAACATGTTAATCAAACTTTATATGCTGCGACTGTGTCTCTCTATCATTTCAGACAAAATCTGATGTGGTAAATATCAACGATCATAAACCCCTTGATAAGCTGAAGACAAAAAGTTCTAAGGGTGTCGGGGGCCTATATAACATGTATGTTATGGGCGTGCCTTTCTGCCATTCCAGACAAATTATGTCTGATAAAATACTAATAACTACACGTCCTCTGAACAAGCACGAGGCAAAAATGTGATGGGTATTTACATCATGTTAATAATGGTTTTGTTTTACTCTATATGTTATGGTTGTGTCTTTCTATCATTCCAGACAATTCGGGGATTAAAAAATAAACAAACACCTTACAGATGGAAGACGCCATAGACATAACTTGATTTGATCAAATCAGCAACGGGGAATGGTTTTCGCCAGCACTATTACCTTTCCTTGATAGACACAAATGTTTCTGAACAAGCTAGTAAAGAGAAAATAAAACAATGCCTTCTATGAGTTTTTTGTTCCAAGAGTACACTCTGAAAAATGAAAAAAAATGTAAATTTCATGATATATAGAAAATATCTTCTTTTTGTCAAAATAACTTCGTCAAAATTGTCCATCCATGAGTTTCCAGATGGTAAAATGAGTAAATTTCAAGTGTAAAAATGCGATTTTTTTTTCATCTTACAAAAAGTATTGAAGAACGTTTTGTATGGCAAAGATTTGCCATCCGCCCCGTAAAACAGGACCAAAAACAACCCTCATTCAAGCAAATAGTCTTAGACGACTGTGTGGTGCCGGTCAGAATTCTATAAGATGAAGATCAAAAGTCTGGTAATCACAAGCCGATGCGTGTCCTTTGTTAGACAAGATAACTATCTGCATTATTGTTAAAATGTCAGCTTGGGTGCATGAGGAAAAAAAAGAGAAAAGAAGCACGAAAGAAAACGATGTGCAAACATATTACACCCCAGCTTAAAAAAACTCCTAGAAGGAGCAAAGTACAAAAAAGCAGGAGATTATTTTCTGAGAAAACGAACTTGCCATTTAAAACGGCTCATGTTATGTGACTGAGTGCTCGCATTTTAATTCCTGTGTGTAAGTAAAAGTTGCATGTTAAGTGCAAAACTATAGCGCAGAACTCATCACAACTCAATCATAATGCTGTCAACGGTGATTGAAGGAAAATATTCTGAACGATGTTTTTAGGTTCGTATGAAGAGCAATAATTTAACACCATACATCAGCATCAAGAGGCAGTTTAATCTGTTGTAGGAAAGAATGTCCTGCTTCATTTAAGAGTCAGACACTTTTCTCTAGTTATTAATCGATCATAAGGCACAAGGCACAAAGAAAAACGTTCCGGTGTAAAATTTACAGACAATACAACCTGCAGTCAACTACTCGGATGAGACGTCGTTATTTTTTCTTCCTAAAGTGCTTTCAATTTCTTTTCTGTTGTCCTATACCCTGCAATTATTTTCCTTTAAAAAAAAAACAATAATAAAGATTACCACTGCTCTGAACTCGAGTGTGGCGTTTCTTTGCTAACTTTAAGGCTTTTATCTCCCATGCCATGCATTTGTTTTCCCAGCAGAAACACAACTGTTCTAAACTGTCCACTAGCATTTCTTGGTAACTCGGATCTCGTATGTCCATGTAATCTATTTATTTTTATACTATTATTTTTTATTTATTTTAATAATTTTTTTTTATGAACACTACACCTGTTCTAAATTGGGCTGTAAAAACCCATGTTTTTACATGTTTACACAATGTAAAAAAATGAAAAAATGAAATATTCAGTTCTAATGTGCAAATAAACGAACTTAGCCTCACTCATTGAATACATTGTGGAGAATGCACAAAAGAGACAAGGCACAAAGTGAATCCGATCTGCTCCAGGGAGATGGAGATGAGTTGCCGAACCAATAGCACTGGCGCAATTGCCACAGAAAACGCATTTGGAAATAACTACAGGGAGTCGCTATAGATCACGCGATGCACATAGAGTTAAATTGGCAGATTCGGTGGAGGTCCCAGGACACAGAGTGTCACCAACTGCCAATCATATTTTGTTGTTATATCTTCAGTCATGCGACCAGAAGCATATGTCCATTCAAAATACCTGACAAGTCCAATCGTTTCCGTCGGTCACAGAAAGTGGGATAATTGACATTTAGGACTGTGGAAAGCCTTGACATGCTGACGATGTGAGTAAATAAAATCCAGTAATTTGAACTAAGTCTCTATCATTTTTGTAATTCTAGTTCTTTTTGTTTCTCTTTATTTATGGTGAAATGTGATCGGTTGTTTCCGTAGGTCAAAGAAAATGATAACTGATATTAAAGACTCCTAAAAACCTTGATTTGTCAACAGGATGGGAGAGAAAACACCATACATTTGATCTTAGTCGTTTGTTTTATTTTAGTAATCCTAGATCTAGATCTTTTTGTGTATGTGTTTCTTTTTTTAGCACATGGTGAAGGAACATAGCATATCAAGTGAGATAAATTATTAGATGTCGGCGAGATAGTTTAATGCAGGCCAGTAGGTTAATTTGTTGCTGCAGCTGCTGGTGTCCTTGTTGTTGTTAAAGTTGTTGAAATAATATCGGTCCTAATGGAAACATGACTTCGAGGTCACATTTGAGTAACACTCCATCGCACTTTGGACTGTTCGTTCTTGTTTCTTATTGTCATCTGTATTTAATTAAAGCAATGATAACTATTCCTGGTCAAGAGAAAAAACAATGACAGTGTGTCCGCATGCAAATGTTCCATTAGACAGATTTAAAACTGAACTTCGAAACTGATTTCCCAAACTTCCAGAGATCTAACCAATGATTCTTTAAAGATTAATGATAATACAAGTTATTAGACAGGTTAAGTTGGAAAAGGAGCTGCGACAATATGAAAATAACCAAACATTTTTTTTTCTGAAATGCAAGGTGCCTATATTTGTCTAAAAAGTATCTAGGAAATTTCCCTGGTCATTCTGAATTTTGCTCCAAAGAGGACATAGTGTTAGTGAGCTTTGCCCACTCCGTTGAGTATGCATTAGGAGTCAAAGTGTCCTTCATATTTGCAATTGCCCAACTGAGCTCATCATATGCATCTCACTAGTCAGCCTTCACAGACCAAAAAAGAACAAACAAACAACCTTAAAAATATAAAATGATGTCCTAATGCAGTAATAGGAATATAATAGTCGAATACAAGAAGGCTTTGTTTCACCGAAAAAATCTATATCAGTAGACGATCTGGCTCCAGCAACAAAATAATGTTATAATATGGAGAACTTTGAGTTTCGGTGTCAATGTGGATGACTAAGTTTTCGCTTGCTGACAAAGATCCACAAGATTTTACATTAGAGGAGATAGCCGGATGAGCACAAAGCGGTCCTGTCGGCGATCGGACTGAAAACTGTACTATATCTTTACCATATTATGACTCCATGCCACATAGGCCGACCCAGTACGTCTATTAGTTTCTTTTTCTGGTATGAGGTGACGGCGGAGTGGTCAGGGAGAGCTGTGGCAGCCATTGTCAGGGTGAGGAATGAGTAAAATGTAACAGCTGCCCTCCCCTGGGACACGCGCACGCCAGCAAAGCCAAATAAGGCAAGTCGGCGTTTATTGCCGGATAGGTGATGCCAATGTCGATTGCGGAGGGGATGGGGTGGGAGTGTAGGAAAAGGAAGCCTCCAACCTTCTTTGATAAAACGTCCTTTTTTTGGCCCTGAAAAGCTGTTTTTAGAGAATCACCGTTTGGTTTGGCCATCCCTCGTTCACCCACAAATGAACAAAGTACATTTTTAGGGGATGAAGTGATGCAGTGGGTTGTCTTTTAATATTGAGAGAAGTTATATTTGAATAAAGGAGTAAACAATTAAGCTGTGATTAAAAAAGTGTTTTGCCACAATATGTTTGTTCTGTACGCCAAGATGGAGATCATAGTGTCCTCACTTTCTGATGCCGATTAACTCCCTAGAGAGGAATCACACTCCCACTTTCTCCTTGAAAATTGCGTCTTAATTCTCTCTCTCATTAACGCTTCTTTTTTTTTTTTTAATGATTGCCAACTCTATTTTGCAGTTTTTTTTCCTTTCTTTCTTTATTTTTCATTTCGCTCATGGAGTCCCTGTTTAAATTCTTTTGAACACGAAAGGCTTTGGAAATTCAAATTCTCACAGATGAAATGGAAAGTACTCAATAAAAATAAGAAAAAAAAAGGAGGAAGAGCAGAAGAAAATGTGGAATGATAAATACCAGATCTTGGAGAATATGAACATTTTATTGATGGACTCATGCATATTTAATTGAATGCGAACTGCATTCGCCTCCTTTGAATGTATAACTCCAGAATTATCACGTTCCTATTTCACATCTACTTGCGTCCATAGATCTCCATTATAATCACGAGACAATGATATATCTTTAGCTGTATATATGACTATGTCCTTGTCTATATCTATATAACCTATATCTTTAACGCGCATGTGTATATGTGTATGTCTGCGCTCATGTGTTTGAGGGTGTATGTGCATGTGTGTGAGACACAGTTCAAAACTTTTTTCTGTCAGTGTTTTCCAGACAGTATTAAACCTTGGGGATGTATTTTAAAAGAGATAGATGATAGATCACATTTTATCAATAGATATCAAACCGCTATAGTTAACGACAGACTTTTCGGAATTGCAAAGGCAATCAGAGTGATTATTCAAACCCCAGAAATGTGTCTAGGGAGCTTCCTTGGCCATTCTGAATTTTGCAGTCAAGAAGACACAGCGTCGAAAGGCAGTGTCCTTCGTCTCCTTTGAATGTACAACTACAGAATTGTTAGCCCCTACTTTACATACAGTTGCATCATAGATCCCCATTACCATTACAAGACCATTATGTGTCTGATAATATTATTATGTGTGATGCAGTGTTAAACATCGATTTATCACAGTTTTCTACACCCCAGTATTAAATATTGCCGATGTATTTTAGATGGCTAGGCAATAATAGATGTGAGACTGATACAGCTCTTCGTTTGGCTTTATGTTTTAAGCCTTTAAGTGTCAACAAAAACAGTTAGAATGGAGCCTAAAAACTGATATTGTTAGTTAGAATGCCTTGTAAGAATAATTCCATTACTACTCAAATTATTCAAAACTATATGACCTTTTACTACAACGTAGAAACATCTTTTCTCAACAGTTTGGCCGCTTGACGATTCTCTCACGGAATCAAGATTGTCAATCAGATACAACTAGATTGTCCATTGAATGTTACACGATTCCATACGTATGAAATGCTTATTGGCTCTACCATAGAGCACGTACTTCTAAATGGTGTCAGGAAGAACAGCTCTACCGCCACTGTTCCTGTAGGAATATGTAATCATGAACAAGAAACGACAGTTTTGGTCTAATGATACCCATAGTACGAGTACCTTATTGCGATAGTGAAAGAAATGCATATATATGCAAACTTAAGAGTCCGAGTCTTTGAACAGACTGGCCCTTGACATTTCCAGTGTTAATTCTGAGGAAGCGGCATATGATATTGTGGACTCGTTCTGAATCTCTCTGTTGCAGCTGAGCTCGGATTGTGAACAATATCGGGTGTCCTCGATTAAAATGCATGGCCCAATAGCCAGATAGGCAGATAGATAGGCAGAGATATAGATTTACAGACCAGACAGACAGACAGACAGACAACATATATATATACAGGACGGTCAAGCCAACGACCTATGGGATCTACGTTTCTGTGTTACCTGTCTGTCGCCCAGTCTTCTAAGCTGAGAACCTGAGCAGTCTTGCTGACGCCATAGATTCTCTCGCGGAGATGCCGAATTCTTTGTCTTGCCTATCATAGATAGCTACTATTATTTATCTTTTCGTCCATGCAAATGACCGAGCAGTGTGTGTTCTGTATTTTTGCTATAGTGGCAATCTTAGATTGGCGGTCCTCTCTTGCTCTCTTGCTCCTTGCTGTGTCTTCCGTAACGTAAATTACGAGGGTTTGATGAGCATAGCCTATTTTAGTATCTGCAGACGAAGGGTACATAAGTTTGTCTGTTTGATTTTCCTCGTTTTATTTTCTAAGGCCCTCTGCTTTCTTGAATTTGGGCAGTTACAATATTACCACAGGTTGGAAACCTCTCTTTACACACAAAAAAGTAAATATGTTTTTTTTTTTTTTTTAGTCCCAGTTATTGTGGCCGATATAACAATTTGCCTCCTCTAATAGATAATAGAAAAGTTTCTGTCTTACTATGAGATAAGAACTGGCGTATTCGAATACCATTTTGAGGCCTCAGATCTCATGGCCGATATACAGAATTTTCAGAATTTACTTCGTATCATAGTTCCTAGGTGGGTCTCAGTTTTTCATGAGCCGGAAACCCCTGTTTTCAATGACTTTTTGAGGCTCCATAGTTTGTTAGTGGCAAAGAGAATTTTGTTCCTTTCCTCTTGTGGATAATAAAAAGAACTCCGTTTTACCCTAGTCTAGCAGCCCATGTATTCAGATGTCTGTCCGACGCTCCAAATCTTGTTGCCGACATACAGGATTTTATGTCTATCATAGATAATGGAAAGGTCTTAGTGACCACCATCTGCCACAAGTAAAGCCTTCATACTCATAAATGTATCCCCCCCCCCCCCCTCCTCCTTCTTTCGCAGCAATCCCGGTGGGTACATCTAGTATAGATGTAGTAGGTTCAAAATCCCTGTATTCAGATGTCGTCCTGATTTCTGAAGCCGCAATTCTTGTGGCCGACATAGAAACTTACATTCCTATCACAGATAACAAAGAAAGATCTCAGTAACCCCAATCTGCTATAAGTCAAGCAAACACTTTCGTATTTCTCAGCTTAAATTAATCTTTTAATCAGTGCTGAAATTACAAAAGGCATTGAGGCGGAGATAGATCTGGGCATCGCCTCTCAGAAATGTGGCCATTCCAGGATACGTTATGCCCAGTGATGCTATCTTCTAAACAGACACGCTGGCTGGTCTTTGATTTTAGCCGGAGTTAAAATGGATGCCTTACCGGAAATGAAACACAATGTGGAGCATCCAAACAGTCACGCCCAGAGAAGAATGAATTATTTTACATCCATATGTCACCTTCCTTCTTTATGTTATATTGGCCTTCTCTCTCTCTCTCTCTCTCTCTCTCTCTCTCTTTCTCTTAGTTTTTTTTTTCTTTTCACTTCATTCTTTATTTGATATTCGTCTTAGTTGTTTTCTTGCTTCTTTTTTTTTTCTCTTCTTTTTCTTCCGTCTTTGTTTAATATTCGTCACATTCGCCTCGTTTCCATCTTTCTTTTTTTTTCTTTCTTTCTCTCTTTTTAAAAAACTATTTAGAGGAAAGATAGGGGGTAGAGTCCACCTAGACGCTTGTCTTGCTTTCGCAGTTTTTATTCTTAGCGGCTTTTTTTTCTCTTTCTGTGGTTTAACGTTTGGGGGGGGGGGGGGGGGGGGGGGGGGGGGGGGGGGGGGGGGGGGGGGGGGGGGGG